>OZ038506.1:89326058-89336058 GCA_964036315.1 Acanthosepion esculentum | reverse complement strand
CAAGTTTAAACAAGGGCTGTCCATGTTCTATCCGAGCAATTCTTTTTCTTTGCTGAATTATTTTTTATTGCTTACGTGTTTAATTAAAATTACAACTCATGACAATCCAAACACCGTTTTCTCTGCAGGTAAAAACATAGACATTTTACGTTGTATACTTTGTATTTAATTTGAATTTTTATTCTTTTCTGCTTTACATCAAATTTTACTTAAATCTTATTTCTGTCCATTAGCTCAGTGGCACAACGCTAAGACGATGACGTCTGTATTGTGGCCTTATTGTCATAGAAAGGTCTGCTGTCAATATATGTTTAATCATTTCAACCCAAGCAAGGCAATAAAGCCACTAAGACATAAGAGGTTACTAAGTGTGAAAGATTCGAAAAGAGAAAAACATTACTAAGGAGCTGTAAGAAAGTTCTACAAGTGAGAAGTTCAATTGAAGAAACCTTTAGCATAAAACTCACGGTTGCATCTAGCTATTTTACCTGTAAAATGACGAGACCTTGCCGCCAATCTAGTTTTCGGATTAAAAAGAAACCCATTATTATAAGAGAAGAACAATAAAAGAAGATAAATCAAGAAGACTGTCGATAACGATGGACACCGTAAAGAAAGAAGTCGAAAGAGATTTCCACAAGCAAGAAGTGCGAGAGAAGAAATTGTTAGCGTAGTCCTTTATTTCAGCTGTAAAATGATGAGACCTGTCTGCCAATCTAGTACAGCGCTTAAATTCTTATAATTTAGGTACTATAGAGGAGAATGCATCACAACAGTTACCATGAAAGTATTCATGAAAAAGATATAGAGAAGCTACATTACTGAAAAAACTCCGAGGGCTGACACCGATATGCCAGGTCCGGACGAATAATATTGCAGATTCTCCGTTGTATACTGTCAACAATTTTCTATATATATACGAAAAGCCTCAAACCGTATGTGGTAGCAATATTCGAAGTATTGATAAATGGTAGACATATAAATATGTAAGAAATATTCTGGTGATAAAATAAAGTCTAGCACGACGCAGTGAACCAACTTAGCAAATGATTCAGGTGAGGCTATATTTTATCATATTATAATTTTATTACAAGTTAGGTTAGAATCATTTAATCGCCTTTTACGAATGAGTTTTCTAAAAGACCAAATTAAGATCAATACCGTGGAGTAGAGGATAGCGGCTCGGATTGGGGAATCGGAGAGCCGAGTTCGAATTCCAGTCGAATTCTTTATATTCACTTACGTGCTAATATCCTTAGGAAAGGTGCGAATCATCTTCTTCTCCCCCCACCCATCTGTGGATAAGTAGCAGGACAGACCCGGATTCTGTAGCCTTGGATAGCAACTGGTCTCCCTCAGAAAGAAATGGCAATCGACTGCGAGAAAAAATCTGCCTCGTCAGTCATGTATGGAAAGATACATGATCGTCTAATCATGTATCACGTATGGCACATAACTGAATGATTCCTATGAAGAATTTACATATACTGTTTCATCGATCACCGCAACTGGATATTTTAAAGCAAATCACTCTAAGATAAACTGGGAGTATCACTAGCACGTAAGGAAGGAGTTACAGAGAGTGAAAGTAAGAGTAAAGAGAAGTGTTTAGGAAAAGGATAAAGAGAAGGACAGGGATCAAGGTCAAGGCAGCAGATGATGTCGATTGACATTACATTTGAATATTTGAAGATTATAGCTATCACGGAAGCAAGTGATAGGAAGGGAGTTCTACTGACGGGGGGTGCGAGATAACAAGCTGTTGGAGTAGAAGAGACGGCTACATTTAGCCGTTTCGACAGTAAAAGTATGGAACCGAGATGCTAACCTAGCAACACGCTTAAATTTATGCAATTTGAGAACCAGTGATAGTAGCTCATGAAAATACTTGTAGAAAAGACAGAGAGAAGCCACAGCACGTCTGTTAGAAAGTGACTGTAGACGAGATGCCAGATAAGGACCTATCACATTCCATATTCGTCTCTGGATTTTGTTGAGGACCTCGAGATAAACAACGGAAGAACCAGACCATATATGGCAACAGTATTCAATGCAAGGACGAATGGTAGATTTGTAGATTTGAAGGATGGATTTAGGCGCGAAAAAACCTTCTGGCGCGACACAGAGAACCAACTTTCCTTGCGGTAGATGAAGCTATAGATTCAATGTAGTTGTTCCTCTTCAGGTGAGTGGACAGCGTGAGACCAAGCAGGCGCAGAGAGATGCTCTCGTGGAGTTGGGCATCAGACATCCTCATGGGAAGCAGGGAGGGTACTCTATGGAGGGAAAATGAGAGCAATTTCGTTTTAGAGGTATTAAAGTTTGCAAGCCATTTCCTGCTACAGTCCACCAACAGACCCCTCACAATTAATAAATACGACCATCCCTTTCTCCTAGACGAATCGTCGCAAGCCACCTTCTCCGCTATTTCCATGAAGATTGTTAAACAAACTACATTCGTTAATTCCAAATTATAAACTGAACGACTAAAATCCGACATGCAACGTTCATTGCAGCGAACCGGTCATTCCCTTTTTATTCCATTGATGAGATGTAAGTTCCACTTGAGCAGATTTTTCCACAAACCGCTGCATTGTGGAACCGACTCCCCAGAGAATGATTCCTCGATAACTACAATCTTAATCTGTCAATTCTAGGATTAACCGTTATATTCCTCAAATATACCAGTAAAGTCGTACCGACAAGATCCAAAGGAATAAAGGACATTACATTTGGGGACAGTTTGGTTGCTGGAGTGTCCGGAAAGTTTTCAATGTTGACAGCCAACCGCTTTCGGGTCTCTGTCTGTATTTACTAAGATAGTTGGGGAGAAGACCAAAACAGAGAATCGGTGAAAGCGGAAAACTGGCGCCTCATAACCAGCTGCATCAGGTTGATGAAGATGGACAGCCAAGGAAAGGCGGTCCATCTCGAGGAAGGACAATCTTATTTTAAACCTCCGCTTACTTTTTTTTGCAGACATTTTTATTTCATTTATTTTTTTGCTGCGGGGTGTGGATTATCTAGTTACCTAATTTGTGGGTTGCAATTTTAAGGAAAAGGTTTTGAATGGAGAAGTCGGCACCATGGAACGAATATAGTATAAGATTATCATATATATATATATATATATATATATATATATATATATATATATATATATATATATATATGTATTGCTGCGGGGTGTGGATTATCTAGTTACCTAATTTGTTGGTTTTAATTTTAAGGAAAGGTTTTTGAATGGAGAAGTCGGCACTATGGAACAAATATGGTCCAAGATTATATATATATATATATATATATATATATATATATATATATATTGCTGCGGGGTCTGGATTATCTAGTTACCTAATTTGTTGGTTGTGGTTTTAAGGAAAAGGTTTTGATTTGAGAAGTCAGCATTATAGAACCACTATGGTCCAAGGGAATTTAAACATAATTTAACTGGTAACTCTCGCTTTTCTTTACAGTGAGGCTCACTCAGTACAAGGTCCAAGAGCCACTCGAGGTAGAGGCTTACAGATTAAGAGGCACAGTTATGTGGGAAAGGTAACAGTGAACTCTAGACTTGAACAGGCTAAATAGTAATGGCGGGGAAGCATCCTTCTGGGAGATGATTCCATAGAACAGTGGTTCGCCAGGTGTATATGCTTTCTTTATTTCCTCAAACGTTGTTCTACAAGACGAGTTTATGAATAATCAAGACTTTATTTCTTTGGGGATATTTTAATTATATTCGGAGGGTGGATGGATCTAATATTTAGATATTTTATTGACATAAAAGTAAGTATCAATAGTTATAGAAATGTTTACCTCAGCAAATTGTGACCGTGTTCATATTTGATATTTTGGGGTTTTGGCCTTTTCTTTTTTTTTATTAATAATGCTTCCATTAGTTTTAGACATTTTTACTTCTCACCAGTGAATTACGGTGCTTTGGTACAATGCGCCTAGCATAGCGTGTCCTAGCCAGGAAGGTTAGAACTGATGGAACAAAGGAATGTTGTTCTTTCCATCCTATACTTATTGTAATTCCTGTAAAATGTTTATAATACGTCAAAAGGTCTAAATATATAGACAAACGGACAAATGGCGAGTATATAAATGATCTTTAAATGAGGTTTATTGATCACAACCAGGATTCAATTTGCTAAATTGTCTAACTGAAACCTCTCTCAAGTCTGGGGATTTACGTCCACATGAGTGTTCATAACATTCCCAAGAGAGTGACATCGATGCTTTATGCTTGCATGAGTGTATGCGTTAGTTCTCACCAGTGGATTACGGTGCTTTGGTACAATGCGCCTAGCATAGCGTGTCCTAGCCAGGAAGGTTAGAACTGATGGAACAAAGGAATGTTGTTCTTTCCATCCTATACTTATTGTAATTCCTGTAAAATGTTTATAATACGTCAAAAGGTCTAAATATATAGACAAACGGACAAATGGCGAGTATATAAATGATCTTTAAATGAGGTTTATTGATCACAACCAGGATTCAATTTGCTAAATTGTCTAACTGAAACCTCTCTCAAGTCTGGGGATTTACGTCCACATGAGTGTTCATAACATTCCCAAGAGAGTGACATCGATGCTTTATGCTTGCATGAGTGTATGCGTTAGTTCTCACCAGTGGATTACGGTGCTTTGGTACAATGCGCCTAGCATAGCGTGTCCTAGCCAGGAAGGTTAGAACTGATGGAACAAAGGAATGTTGTTCTTTCCATCCTATACTTATTGTAATTCCTGTAAAATGTTTATAATACGTCAAAAGGTCTAAATATATAGACAAACGGACAAATGGCGAGTATATAAATGATCTTTAAATGAGGTTTATTGATCACAACCAGGATTCAATTTGCTAAATTGTCTAACTGAAACCTCTCTCAAGTCTGGGGATTTACGTCCACATGAGTGTTCATAACATTCCCAAGAGAGTGACATCGATGCTTTATGCTTGCATGAGTGTATGCGTTAGTTCTCACCAGTGGATTACGGTGCTTTGGTACAATGCGCCTAGCATAGCGTGTCCTAGCCAGGAAGGTTAGAACTGATGGAACAAAGGAATGTTGTTCTTTCCATCCTATACTTATTGTAATTCCTGTAAAATGTTTATAATACGTCAAAAGGTCTAAATATATAGACAAACGGACAAATGGCGAGTATATAAATGATCTTTAAATGAGGTTTATTGATCACAACCAGGATTCAATTTGCTAAATTGTCTAACTGAAACCTCTCTCAAGTCTGGGGATTTACGTCCACATGAGTGTTCATAACATTCCCAAGAGAGTGACATCGATGCTTTATGCTTGCATGAGTGTATGCGTTAGTGTATGTATGCGCGAGTATATGTGTGTATGAAAAATTGAGTGCGTGTGTGGAGATGTTTGTGCTCATGTGTGTGATTTTATATAGGTTTTGTGATGCCAGCGAACACTCTTTGCCATTTTCGTAATGTCAACGAATACTTGTCGTCACTTTTGTAAGGCTCGTTGTAGTAGAGACTTTGTAATCGCAGATACAACTATAGTAACGCCGTTGAACAATACTTGTGTCAGACGTCCTCGCACTAATAATACTTGCTCGATAATCCTCGCTCGAATAGTAACCACCGAATAGGGATCTGAATAGTAATCCGTAAGTGATCAGTATAGAGAAATAGTATAGGGAATAGTATAGAGAAGCGATCCGTATAGTGATAGAGGATAGAGTAGATATAGTGATCACTTAGACGCCACGCTAATTCCCATATATACATTTCCTTTACCATCACATGATCTACTTATTCAAAACGCTTGTGTTTGCTCTCTGGTGATCAGCGACACTTTATTCCTATATAACAATAGGAAGTTTATATGTTAGTGCATTTTTTTCGTGTATGTATATGTAGGATGTCCGTGCGAAATTCGATGCAAACCAATTGGTTAAAATTGAAAAATTGTTTAGCTTTCATTCGAATTAAAACCTCGGCTTCTATTGTAATCAAATTAATACAAATTAATGATTATTTAAATAATACTAATGTCATGTTGATACATCTGGTCTTTGTTTATTTCTGTTGACAACAGTCTGAATGCGAAAATAAAAGTACAAGTTGAAGAATAAATACAAAAAGAAAACGAGAGACTCCACTAAGAGTTGCAAGATGGAAATAAGAAAGAAATCTGATTTAATAGACACGATTATTATCTCTCCCGATGGTATCAGCACTAGAAGGGTCACAGAGATATTTACTGGTGAGGATACTCTGAGAAAGATTCAGACGAGAAAGGACAGCAAAAAGAGATGAACGTCAAAGGTCTTGTTGACTGAAACACGAGGTCAATAACTTCGAAGTTGAAGTAAATTAAAGACAAGTCGACACAAGTTGGGTAGGCGAAAAGAACATTAGAGAAGGCGAATGAAATTCAATTTCAAACATTGCACAACAAACGATTTCTCTCTCACCCTATGTTTCTATAGATTTCTAATTAACAATAATGACTCTCCAAGGTCTCCACCGACTTAACCAGGTATTGAACTCACATTCTCTGGTTCCTGTCACTGGCTCTAACTAACGCCTTTATCCATTATATCCTGGAGGACATCTGTGTATGAATTTCTGGGTATTATAAACCTAATGTCTTCAGCAACCATTTTTACCAGTGCTCATATTGCAATTTTTGCTGCCATCATTGCATGTTTTTTACCAAAGCTCATATTGCAATTTCTGTTATTATCGCATTTCTCTGGCACTCCTTATTACTGGTTCCCATATTGTATTCATTTCTATGCTTGGTCGAATCAAGGAGATTTTTGTGGCCTAGCATATGAGCTGATTCCTTAAGTTTACGAATTCTTCAATGATGTCCTTTGTCTATGATTTCAACTTGATCCCACAGAGGGCGGTGATCTCCCTTTTCTCTGGAGAAAAGGGAGACCACAACACGTATTTCAACCTTTCACTATCTTCAGGCGATCAAGGACAAATTATTTCCTAACGCGTTATTATTTATATATAAACGCACAACGTGAAGTGTAAAAGAAGAAAAGGAGAAAAGCAAGAGCATTGAAATTGTATTGGACAGGGAGTAAATAAAATCTACATACTTTCATCTTGGTTCGTACGAACTCAAAAAATACTTTTTAGTGAACATGAATCGTGTCATTTTTTCCGATCTTTCATTCAGTATATTTTTTTAGCCAGGAAATATTATTATTGGTAACTTTTCCTCTTGACACAGTTTACAGATATCACTACGATCCTTGTAAGCTGTGGCTGTTTTTAATATTTTCCTGTTTACAATCGGATCTCGGATCATTGTTATTTTTTATTTATTTATTTTCATTACATACATACACACAATTTATATATATATATATATATATATATATATATATATATATATATATATATATATATATGTATGTATGTATACACGATTTTGAATAAGGAAACAATGGAATTGTTTTAATACGAATAAAGTTATTTAATATTTCAATATATATATTTCATTATATATATATATTTCATTATATGTGTGTGTGTATGTGTATGTGTGTGTGTGTGAATAGAGAGATGAAAACAGACACACACACACACGCACACCTATATATAATGAATGGCTGGCCACTTGTATTCTAGAGTAGCTAGCTAATCCCTATTGAAGAAACTTGCTCAGCCACATTTGCGTTTGTTCAACACCCACAGAGCCCACCTGTGGTTTATACTGCATCTATGCGGACCTTAGTTACAGTTTCTGGTTGAGAGCGTGTTATCTAGCGTGATCAACAATCTGAAAAAGTCCAAGTTAAAGAAACGAGATTTTCTCTATGTGAGAGCTTTTCATTTTTATGTTATATGTTCTGGATTGTTATGGCGTTACGACTAGTGGCAGTCTTCAAGTGTTATATTTAAAATGTTGTCGATCTACATTTAAATGAACGCCGGCTATGTAGTCTCCATGATAAGTATGGCCTATTTCGCCTTAAGAGAGGTAAACAATTTCAGGCGACCAATTAATTACAATTAATTGAGAAGACGTAAATCCAGTTGGATTATTTTGTTCTGCATGCTGATGAGGTCGGAGGTCGGAGGTTGAGTTGTTTTCTTTGTGTCACAGATGAAGAAACTCAATCTGTTCTCACTTTCTCTCCATTCTAGATCTGATTAACCCACAATTCGGGAAAATCAAAATGGTACATTTTCAACATTCTGCCCTCTATTGCGAAGATCACAGGCTGTTGAACGGACATTTATTTCATTTTATTGGTAACGTGACTGACCGTTTTATGACCCACCTAAATCTTTTTGATATTACTGAACATCATGAAGTCTAATCGACTGGATTGTGTGGTCCGTTTGAAATAGAAAATCTGAAAGAATTGCATTTTTCTATTCTCCAGTATAGCTTTTTCATGTGTCCATTTCTAGGTGCTCTTGTAATATTACGACTCTGTTATTGCGCCCGCACAGTTTATTAGAATTATTCTGATGCATTCTGTTATTTCAATAATATCAGGACGACTGATTGTGAACACTTTGGACGCACTTGTAAGATTCGTTAAATGTCTTTGCAGTTGTTGCATGAGTTTCAGAATTAAATTACAAAGAGAAACAAAACAGTGGCATATGAAAGTGAAAGTGAAAGTTAACGTAGCAGCGAAAAGAAAAATCATGCTATAAATTAAAATCATCTCTCAGATTCACCTCCCGCCATTTTACACGCAGTGACCTTATTGAATAAAAAGTCGTTTCTAGCCTTCTCTTCATTTTATTCTTACCTCATTCCCGCATGTTGACTGAGGCGTTGAGAACTTGGATCTACCCACACGCTATCGACTTTTTACTTTCGTTTTTCTTATTGTAAATTGCGCCAATTTCTATGACCAGACTTCTCTTAATATCCGTAGTCTCTTCATGAATTTGCCCGTTCAAGCCAGATGGCTGATACTTGTATCTGGAAATCGAGTTACAACGCTTCATAAACCGCCAGCAAGATTGTCTGTCTTCCAGCCAACCATATTAAAATTTTGATCGTCTCCATATTTGAATTTCATTTGTGATCGTTTTGGCACGGTTTAGATTATGTCAATCATCAAGGTTACAATCTGAGTGGCATGGCCGGTCAGACGTACACCAGGTGATTCAGTTAAATATTCTCTGCCCTTGTGGCATTAAGTTCGCTTTTTTACCGTGTGTCAACTTAAAATGTGGTTCTTTTTTAGGAAGGTTGGGCACGCTTTTTTCTGTTAATAATAATAATAATAATAATAATAATAATAATAATGATAATAATCATATGGGTGTCACTAAAAAAACGGAAAAATCATTCTTCAAGCTTTTATATTAGTTTCAATTTCGAGCTAATAGATTAAATTTAATATTTCCCATAAGCAAAATAGTTTGCTGCATATCAAAAACTAATTCAATTTGGACAATTTCCTCAAAGATGAAGAAGAGACTCGAGGCGAATGAGATGTGGTCCTACAGAAGTATGCTAAGGATACAATGGACCTAGCGTGTGAGCAACGATGAGGTCTTAGATAGGATGCAAACAAGGAGGAGGCTTATACTTAACACCAGGAAGAGGCAGCTGATGTTTCTGGGACACATAATGAGGAAGGAGGGCCTGGAGAAGCTGATACTCACGGTTCGAATAGAAGGAAAGAGAGACAAGGGAAAACAACGCATAACATACCTGGCGGGCTTAGGCAAGTGGATAACAGAATGTGGTTTAGGGGGTGGGTAACATAAGGAAGGAACTTGTTGAAAGCTGCAAGGGATAGAGGGAGGACGAGAGCCATGATCGCTTACGTCCTGAAAGGACACGGCACATAGAAAGAAAGAATTCGATTTGACTGGAAGATTTTTTTTTTGTTAAAATATCTGATTAGCCTCTTTTTTATTCGCTTTTCATCGGAATGTAATTCTCTTTATTAAAATTCTTCCAAAAATAAAATATACTTTTCTAAAATTTTATTTGTGCACTATTAGGTGATAACAAGTATAA
>OZ038506.1:89311058-89318558 GCA_964036315.1 Acanthosepion esculentum | reverse complement strand
TTCTTCGTCTTCTTCTTCTTCTTCTTCTTCTTCTATTGTCCCTTTTATTTATTTATAACGTTCATTAGTTTTTTTTTATAAATAAAACCTTAAGAGATCCTTTGATATATATATATATATATATATATATATATATATATATATATATATATATATATATGAATTAATCATTTCACTCCGGGAGACGCCAGGGATTACTGACTGTGAAAGAATATAAGAAAAAGATACACATGGTGAAGGATCGAGTTCAATAAAAGGAATTAAGAAGACCGATAATAAAAGTTGACATTTAATTTCTTGAAGATCAAACTAGACAAAAATACAAGAATCTGGAAGAAAATTTCACTAGCAAGTATTGCGAGAAAAAAAAAACTTTCAGGATAGAACTTACGGTAACATCGAGGCATTTCAACCTTAAACGTAATAACAGATTAAGATATGAGCCCTCAGCCAGGATCGAACTCAAGACAATGGTTATAGGCAAGAATACAGGTCTATTAACTACTGCGTACTCTAACCCATTGATAGACAGATGATTTTTAAATACGCGTGGCTCAGCTTATTACATGTCTATATTTGTTGAAAAACCGATGAGGATTCAACTAACTACAGTAAAAATCTGAGACGAGCATCACCGCAATCTAATTCTGTTTCAGAAATATCTATAAAAATATCTATAAAAATATCTATAAAATGTATTAAAAAACAACATAAAATATCATAAAAATATCTATTTTGATAACTGACATCCATGAGACATGGCACGTGGAACTAGAACGGTCTGCCCCAGCGAGCGAAATAAAGGGTTCAGTTCGACATTCCAACCACATGAAGAAGGCCGGAGCGTACAACGGCCGAAACGTTGTGATTAATATGGCAACAAAGATTAGCACGATAGTCCGAATAATGTAAATATTGTATACAATTATATACATCTAAAAATTTTTTAAAAATTATAAATTTAAAAAGGTGACATAAAATATGTATAAATTTATATAAATTTGTAAAAAAAATTATATAAAATTTCTAAAATATCTAAATTATATATCTATGAAAATATCTGAAAAATATCTATAAAAAACGTGAAAAATCTTAAAAATGTCATAAAAATGTCTATAAAAATATCATCTAGGGTGAGGATTTTAGGACTACCTTTCGTCAGGTGTCTGAGACTCGAATGTAGAGTAGAGAAAATCACTTAGCTGATACTTCCTTTCTCGACTAATCGGCCCTTCGTCTTAAGTGCTGGTCTTCAGCTATAGTATTAGTGGTTGAGTACTACTTAGAATTGATTATATCGATTTGTTGTTTCTGGCTTAGCGCTTAGCCGAGCAGAAAAAAAATCATCCTTACCTTTTACACTTATGAATGTCCAAGTCTAAACTAATCGACTAGTTGTTGAGACGAAGAACGGCGAAGACAAGGTATTAAAAATGGTTTTGCCGTTTATCAGTGTGACGTTGTGGAGATGCGTCTATGATAGTCTGAGACAAAAAGTTCTTATAATACCAAATTTTATTCCGTTTATTGTTTTTATATTAGTTGGGAACAGAACCCGTGCCCGAAATCCAATCGCATTTGTTACGTTCAATTACGCCCAAATTCCCTTGGGAAGTGTATGAATTCATCTCTTCTCTCCCTATCTATGTGCTGTATAATGGTATAATGTTAAGCAACGTCGAACTTGGTTAGTAATTAGATGGGTGACCGTGCCAGGTAGTGTAAGTTTGGATGTGCGGTTGATGTAATGGATGATGGGCAGACTGGGTCCTATAGGCTTGGTTGGCAACTAGTCTGCAACATGAAGGAATCTACCGCGTGAAAATCTTCTACCTTGTCAGTCACCCGAGAGACATGATCACCCAAACGTGTATCACATATGCCATTCAAATGAAACAATTATTTAGAGAAACAAGGTTTTAGAAGTTGCGGAGAGCCATTTTCGCCCAAGCGTATATCAAGTTTGGCCTTAACTGATTGACTGACTATTAAAAGAAGACAGAACTGAACACTTGCACAAGATTCCAATTATTTGAAATCAGAGATGAAACAACTTTATTATTCGCTTTGACAAATCTTTCATAGTTGCTTCATTAAAAAAAAAAAAAAATCGGAATTACCGGCACATCATGTCTCTTCTTCATCTTTGAGAAGATTGTCCAGCACTCACTGCCTTACAGGAGGACAGATATCACGTAACAATTTAGGCCTCTTTTCCTTGTTTCTAGCAAAGTTTATCTATTTCTTTGGACTCTGCCTAGCTTTTAGAATGAATGCTTCCTTGGCTATCTCAGTACGGCTTGATTTCAAGGCAATGGAACATGAGACGACGGTTCCTGCACTATCAACGTCGAGACTAGATAGGCTACCGCGAGGGAATATCAGGTGTTGCAAGCTTTGGATGAGCGGATGGTATGTCTTACATCACGCTGAGACACCGGACCTCGGTTAAGCAACGTTAAACCTGCTTAATGCCTATATGGGTGACTGTTAGGGAACACCGGGTGCTGTAAGCTTTGGATGGGCGGTTATGTCTTACACTGAGATCACGTTGAGATATCGGCTCTCAGATGGTCACTGAAGTTAAGCAACGTCGACCCTGGTTAGTATCTTAATGGGTGACCGCTAGGGAATACCAGGTGCTGTAAGCTTTGGATGAGCGGGTGGTATGTCTTACGTAACATCACGTTGAGACACCGGGTCTCGGATGATCACCGAAGTTAAGCAACGTCGAACTTGGTTAGTAATTAGATGGGTGACCGTGCCAGGTGATGTAAGTTTGGATGTGCGGTTGATATAATGGATCATGGCTCGGAATCAGAGCCTAGTTTGAATTCATCTTGGGTTCGTTATATTCACCTACGTGAAAATACCACTGGGAAAGTTATGAATCCATCTTATTTCGCTCCAGCTTTGGGTTCATTAGTAAGTTGTGTATCACTAAAATCATTATTATCTAAAAAAAATAAAATCAAAAAATCTTACAATCCAAAAATATTTTCTCATTTTAAATAACCCGCACATGTATAGAACGAATCCTTGAATTAATTAAAACATTCTCAATTTGGATTCTCTTTTAATTAATCGGAACCTGATCTATGACCAATCACGATGAACGGATGTTCCCTCAGGGAGACCCCTTGCCTTGAACACTTATTGGAAGTTAAACTCGCGCCAGATCTCAAGTGGAACTCGTATTTACTATCCATCGCTAAAGATGACTGCAAAATGGTCGCATCCCTGTACTGCTTCAGTAAGTACCTGACTCCTCGTGCTATCCTCTACCTTTCCAAGAGCAAAATCGGGCCGAAAATCAGATACTGCCGCCAGTCCTTGCCTTCCATTCTCAATAGAAGGCAGAAGCATCTTTCTCACCAAGTCGCAAGCCCCTCTAACCTTCACGGCTAAGACCCACCACGCCACGCACATTGTAGCGAACCATCCTCTTCCCCTACATATTCTATTCGTCAGATGAAGTTCCATTCAAGCAGCTTCTTCCCACGGACCTCTGCTTTGTGGAACCGATTCCCAAGAAGATTCTTCTCCGATCAGTACAATATTAACCTAGGGTTAACCGTTATCATCCTCAGTTATCCGCATAAACTGTGCCTCTTACTCCGTAAACCTCTATTCAGTGTGGCTCCCGGGCCGTGTACAGGGTGAATATCATCGTAAAAAAACGAAAAACGGCATATCGAAATATCTATAAAAAAAAGAATATAAGCCAATAGGTACGAGAGCGTGGACTTTGTTCTCCTGTCCGCAAGAAAGTCCCTCGCAATTACTGTGAGCGTTAAAATGTCAGGAGCAGATTCTAATATTTACAGCCTTATCTGGCAGCAATAACCAAGCGTGTTACTTTAATATAGCATTGATTCGCGTAATGCTGCCATACAATAAATGCCAAGCTATTGTATCTTTACTCTCGTTGAGTTCCAAATCCCGATCCAATCCCAGGGCCTTCTCCATTCTGTTGAACTAACCTCTGCCTGACTGACCTCCATCAATTCCTATTTCTGATCATACTGGGCCATATGGGACCGAGGTGCCCGGTCAGATCGTCCCGCGATCCTGACTTTGACTACCCTCTAATTTTTAAAAATCCCTAGTGTCCATTCTATCGCTATAATAGTCCACCTGTTCTCTCTGACACTAGAAACGTGGCCAATCCATCTATGTTTGTCCTTCTTGATGCTCGTTGAGTTAGGCATGAATAAATATACACTTATTTACATTATTTACATTGATCGGACTGTTGTCCTAAACTTAATTGCCATATATACGACATTTCGGCCGTTGTACGGCCCGGCCTTCTTCAGGTGATTGGAATTTCTAACTGAACCTTTTATTTCATCCAATTGCACGTGTCATGCCTCTTCTCAGTTATATCTCCGTTTTTGTTCACAGTAGCCAGGTACTGAACTCACAACCCTTTGGGTCAAGTCACTGGATCCGACCAACGTTTTTATCCACTGGAGCATGTTTACTTGAGGAGTTCAATACCTGGCTATGGCAGTGGTGAACAAAAAAACTTGGAGAGTTGAGGCATCCGGAAGAGGCATGTCACGTGGAACTAGAACACTTCAATTTTCCTTTCTTTATTTCTTTATTTCTAGCCAAAATACCTGTCTTTCGAATATTTCTCTTAATAATAAATTAAAAACAATCCAGCAGACAATGTTATTTTATTTATTATTAGTAATTTCCCTACTTGATTTTCGTCGTTCAATACTATCCGTTTTTATCGCGGTCGCCATCGATTTTCAGTCTTTTGGCTAGGATCGAAGTGTAGTATCTGTTCTTATGAGGGCCATCCTATTCTCTCTCTATTTCTTTCATTTTCTCACTGAGACCAAGTAGTGTATTTTTCTCTCTTTACACGCGAGCAAAACGTAATAGTTCATTATTTCTGAGGTACTGATCTACGGTCGTGCGAAGTAACGAATTTGTGGGTGGGGCTGGATACAGAAGAATTATAATAGGATAAAAGGGCCAAAATAAAATTTTTGTTTAATTTGTAAACAAGATCGAATTTTACACTGGGGCAAATATTTTGCAATCAGCATTCGTGTGGAAGTAGATAAATCATAGTGAAGAGAATAACAACTATGGAAATGGGAGAAACTAGGAGTTTCGGAAGAACATATTTTTCATTCTTGGAAATAATTGCACAGCGCAGCCTACTGGTAGATTGGCGTGAAAATGAAGATGGCATACATACGTAAATGCGCAATTACGACTCGAATCACTTGGAAAAATGGGAGAGAATTAACGCTCAAATGAATCGACAATGTATTTGTATATACGTCCGTATATTCTGCTATCTGTGTACATGCATCTGCTTTCCCAGAGATTTGCATTTATTTAACGGGCGGCGTAATTTTCTGTAATTTTTGCCGATAATGTTTCATTCGTTACAGGAAGTAACAAGAATGGAAGATGGCGGACGTGCTTCGTTTCGACTTCAGAATGGTTTCCCACATTTAGCAGCGTTCTTTTAAACGTTGCTGTGCATTTAAAATATTGGCATCCATGAGAGCTTGCGTCATACACACAGACATACACACGCACACATACACGCACACGGTCATATATATCTACACATACATACAGACGTGCACAACACACTATATATCAACACACACACACACACACACACACACACACACACACACACACACACATATATATATATATATATATATATATATATATATTGAACAAAAAAATATTAAAAAATTAAAATCTTCAGACACACTGGGTTGTATATTAATATTCCTTCGTTTTTATTATTATTTCATTTAGATTCCTGGACTAGTTTCGACCAACATGGCCATAATCAGGACAAAAATAATTTTCTGCTTGCTGTATGTATATATATTTCAGGATATTACAACAGAAACATGTAAGAATCGCTAAACATTTGAAGTCGTGTTACAACACATAACGATGCGTCTCTTCAGGCGATTGTAAATTAATAGCGAGTGAACGATTAATTTGGTTTCAAAAGCAAAATGCATCCTCAATCATTTTCTGAAATAAAAAAATATAAAATAAACAATAAAAGCTTTCCCCTGATCAACCAATCGAATATGACCGATGTTAAAATCAGACTAAGTCAAAAAGGAAAAAAAAAATAGAAATTATTATCTTTCAAATGTGTCAAGGCAAAGGCTTGACATCTAACAGCAGCCAGACATTAACTTAAAGACTGATACAAATGGCTACAATAAATGTACACGTGTTAGGCAGTCAACTCTCTTAAGAAATAAACGCGAGCGGTGGGGTAGAGAGGTAATTTAACCGAATGCCCAACTAGTTATAATCTTTGTGGATTTCCTACATAAAACTTTTTTGTTGTTGATATTGAGACCTCTTTAAGAAAAATAATCTAAACGTATAGAATCATTTGGTCATATATATATATATATATATATATATATATATATATATATATATATATATATATATATATATATATATAAATCACCTTTCAGGCGTACAGTGTCCGATCGCTAATATACGTTTTATGCTTTTACTCAGTAGCCAGACGGTCGAGAGTGCGAAAATCGTAATCTTTATTCCCCCAGGCAAGTCTAAAATAATTTGGGGTCTGGGAATATAATTGTACACCTGAAAGGTGATTTTTAATTTCGAAAACCTCTGCTATTTCATATTGTGTGGGCAGTTTAACTTTAAAGTGTGCATTCACGACAGACACATTTTAAGAGCTACTTATTTACTTATTTCCATTAATATATATATATATATATATATATATATATATATATATATATATATATATATATATATATATAAACTGAAAGAAATTTATACATCTGTTCATAATTTTCACGCATATTTACAAACGCTTTTTTCATTATTTTCCATCCAATATGGTCCCATTCAGAAGAAGATTTATATGCGCATATACATATATAGAAACGTGTGTGTGTACGTGTATATCTTTGCATTTCTGTGAATATATATATATATATATATATATATATATATATATATATATATATATATATATATATATATATATATGTATGTATGACATCCTGTATACCCAGACTTCGTTTCATAACCATCTATATCTATCTATCTATCTATCTATCTATCTATCTATCTATCTATCTATATATCTATCTATCTATCTCAGTCTGTCCGTATCTAATTTGTTCGTATCTATCTGAATTTGTTCGTATCTATCTGTTTGTCCGTTTCAGTCTATAATCCTGTCTATCTCAGCCAGTTCATATCTATCTATCTATCTATCTATCTATCTATCTATCTATCTATCTATCTATCTATCTATCTATCTATCCTTCAAACCTACAAATCTACTATTCGACCATTAATGGAATACAGTTGCCATATATGGTCTTGTCGCCACTCCCGCTGTTCATCTCGGGGTTCTCGAGAACATTTCAAAGAACGATCTCTTATTTAATCGATTCTGACTTGGCTTCTCGACTTCAGAACTTTCTCGCCAAA
>OZ038506.1:89283558-89306058 GCA_964036315.1 Acanthosepion esculentum | reverse complement strand
ACTATGGGCAAATAGTTAACCCCGAAACTGAGGTAAAAAGCATTATAAATGCGTAAAAGTAGGTTTTAATACCAGAAATACATTATAAAAAATTATTACCAGAAATAAATTTTTGAAGAAAAAAATTATTACCAGCAATATATTTTTGAAAAAAAAAAAATTACCAACAATACATGTTTTAAAATAATATTACCAGCTATACATTTTTGAGGAAAAATATTACCAGCTATACATTTTTGAGGAAAAAATATTACCAGAAATAGATATTGGACAATACAAAAAATTACCAGGAAAAAAAGTTGTCGGCTTTAAGAACCCAATTAAGTTGATATGCTGTAAAATCAAAACAAACCAAACCAAACCACATACACAGGGTAGAATGGAGACTACCAGCGAATTGTACAGACCGCACTTCATTTGAATGCTGATTTACCTTCTCCAAATTCTTGCTAATTTGGCCATGGTTGCATGGCAGCGGTAATCCACTAGATCTGACATTTTTTCTAAATTTACATTTTTGAAAACTGTCGCGAGGATTGAACTGGACATTGATTTATTCTGAAAGTTATAAAATCTTAACAAGAGTGTACTAAAACCAATCTCGCTACTCTGTAAATACATACACCAGAACGGCTTCTTTGTGGAAAAGACTCCCGCCTAGGTGCTTCCTCGTTCGCTACAATCGTACTCTCTCCAAGTCAAGTTTTAAATGTTATTTATACTCCATATTCTCCCAATGTTCGCTTCGTACTTTCTCCAATGACATTCATATCACACACCTCTTTTAACAAGCTCCTACCTGGAGTGGCACTTGAGCCATTTATTGTACGAACATTAATAAGAAAAGACATTTATTCCGGCTGTGTCATTGAACACATGATTGGATTAAGCAGGTTCAGCTATCGTCGGGATCACACACTACTCACGTTTTCTGAACAGGATTATCCCATGATTCCTGTTTAGGATTGGGTTTCCGGTTACTTCTACAGTCTAGTGCAACTCCGTACCTCTAAAGCCAACGCCTAAAATCTGAATTTGTATTTACTATTGATGTATTTAGTTTTCCTCAGTAGGAGTAAATAGGATATATATATATATATATATATATATATATATAATATATATATATATATATATATATATATATATATATATATATATTTGTATCCAAATATAAAAGAACAAAGAGTAAGATTTCAGCGTTCCAAACATTAATTTAAAACAGGGCTCAATACAAAAGTGGAGAAATATATATTTATTTATTATGCAGCGTTACATTAGGGCATGGACATACTCACTAAAAAAACTGTACATCTTGTTTCAATGTTAAAAAAATGTCTTTTAACGTTTCAGGTGGAAGATCGCGATGCTATTAAAATTTAGTAGCATCGGGATCTCCCACCTGATGAAACGTTAAAATAAATTTTTTAACGTTGAAACAAAATGTACAGTTTTGTAGTGGGTATATGCATGTTCTAATGTAACACTGGATAATCTATCTATATATATATATATATATATATATATATATATATATATATATATATATATATATATATCTCCAAAGGTTTAAGTGTAGCGTCAATCGACATCTCCAGTTGCCTTGATCTATCCGCTTCCCTTCTCCACATCCTTTCTTTTCTCATTCCTATCTGCTCTCGCTCCGGATCTTTTGTGGCCCCCTTGCCTTGATCGACCCACTGTCTTTCTCTTCTTCCTCATCCCCTCCATTGCCACTCCTATCTGCTCTTCCTCCAACCCTTCTTTAACCCCTTGCGCGATAGTGGCCTCTGGCCTTGCTTGGGGCGATATGATTAAATATATATATATATATATATATATATATATATATATATATACAGAAACATAGAAGGTTGATTCTATATTCGGCATTAGATTTAGAGAGTAAGTTTTAATGAATGTGTCATATTCTCCTTCTCTCCTACTGATGGTGTGTCGTAGAGTCATTCATGCGTGGGGAGGACAATTACTTGTATCAAAGCAGGTGTTCTCTAAGGATCCGATTTCTGATCTCAGCCCTGGGACTTGGCTGGTTCACCGTCTCAAACTATGACAACCCACAGAGACAGCGCGGAACATTAAGTTTCAACTTGAATGATAGGATTAATTTGGTCTGTTTTTGTTTTTTTCCATATCATTTTACACAGGAGGTGATCTCTAAAGCGCTGATCATTCAACCTTGTGATGAATGGTTGTGCTATGATTATTTTCAGGTTCTATTTATTATCACCAGAAAGATCCGTAAAAAATTTCCCATTTTAATTTCATGATGAATCTTAATGCTTAAGTTAATTATTGAATAAGCGAGTTCTACGAAAATAAAATAACTGTAAAAATTCGTATATCCGATCGTTTATTATTCGAGCTGAACAACTTCAACAAAATATTGCAATAACGGTCATAAATATGGTTGCTGGTCGTTATTTTAAGAAGTGGGTACAAATGGAAGGATTTTTTCTATTTTACTGAAACAGAGGTTAAGCGTTTCTTTTCGTCTCCCTTTCTTTCTTTCTTTCTTTCTAGCTATCTTTCTTTATTTCATTCTTTCTTTCTTTCTTTCTTTCTTTCTTTTTTCTTTCTTTCACTGAAATGAAGTCTTGTCTTTGTTTTCTTTTCCGTCATTCATCGCGATCACAAACGGAATAATCCATTATTTAAGAGGTACTGACAGGAGACGATATATGCTGCTATCTTTCATTGTTTGTTTGTTTGTTTCTTTCTTTATTTCTTTCTGTCTTTCTTTCTTTATTTCTTTCCTTCTTTCATTTTCGCACTGAAACCAAATAGAGTCTTTAACACGTCTCTGATATGTCGTTTCCGTCATTACACGCGATCAAAACGGAATAATCCATTATTTAAGAGGTAATGACAGAAAACAATATATTCTTTCTTTCTTTCTTTCTTTCTTTCTCACATTGAAAGCAAATAGAGTCACTGATATGTCTTTTCTGTCATTCGGCATCAACAAAATAGAATAATCCATTGCTTATGAGATAATTGGCAGTCGTTCTATCCTACGCATTTTCTTCCTTTCACTGAAAGCAAGAGGCGTCTCTGATATGTCTTTTTCGTGTTTTCGCGCGATCAAAACGGAAGAGCCCATTATTCATGAGGCATTGACAGAAGACATTAAGGACATCGTTTGTCCCTTCTTTCTTTCATTTATTTTCTCACTGAAACAAAGTAGCGTCTCTGATATGTCTTTTCGATCAAAACGGTATTCATGAGGAAATGCCTGGGACTAAAGCTCGTGCCAACTAAGAAAAGGACAAGCAGAATTATAACATTATTTTACAAATGTTACAACGATCTACGGTCATAGAGATGTAACGTGATTTTTCTCGTTAGGCATGTCGTAGTATATCCAATATAATTATCTATGAATTCGAATTGATAAGGAACACAGTTCCTTAAAAGACATGTAATTTTACATATATGTAGTTTTACATATTTTCTAATGGACTAATTTTTCTTATTTTTGTCGACTAGACTATATATGCAGAAAAATATTTCTAGGTGCCTTCTTACTCTTTGGCTTCCTATTGTTTCGTGTTTGAAATGTATCCCTCTCATGATCGACCCCCAAAATAAACGAGAATATATATATACAGGAACATGAAAGTCTGTCGAAATATAATCGCACAGATAAAGGTTCAAAGCCCAAAGAAAAAAAACCGATACGAGTAAACAACTAACTAAAGAGCTCGATACAAACGTAGAGCAAGCCTAGTCAAACGTAATGAGCCAGGCAAACCTACCAAGGTTTCACTTAGGCAGATCTGCCTAAGTGAAACCTTGGTAGGTTTGTCTGGCTCATTACGTTTGACTATATATATATATATATATATATATATATATATATATATATATATATATATAGAGAGAGAGAGAGAGAGAGAGAGAGAGAGAGAGTGATAGAGAGAGATAGAACGATATGTTTGGCCCGATATGATGCAAAACTCGAAATCGGCGATGAGGATAGTGCATCACTGAAGGCCACTCCAAAATGTATTATGCAACTATATATATATATATATATATATATATATATATATATATATATATATATATATATATATCAATAATTACATAAATTAGTGGTGAATGGGGCATTTATTTTATGTCATAGATATTTACTTTTCAAACGTAATCTTCCTTGCTAATGCACTTAATACAAGTGAATCGAATTAAAAAAAAAACGTCATTTTATGATGTCGATCATATCTCATCTTAGATTTTTTTCTTTCATACACACACACACACACACACACACACACACACACACACACAAATATATATTTTCCCGTTGTTTCTCGGCTTTGAATTTGTCCTAGACTGGCTTCCAGCTCAGGCTAAATATCCCAGTCTACCCTGTCATTAAACACAGCTCTGTACGGAGAAGACATTGATACATGCGTTTTACAAATGCATTCGTGGGAAGCTAACATGACACACTGGATGAGAGATGCTGAACGATTCTGATTATAATGCCACCTGGTATAAAATCTCTATCCTGACTTATATGGGGTTCGATCTAAATATATAATCATAATGCAAAATAATTTTTCATATTTATTCTAGGCCTACAATATCGTTTGGTGCCTCAGCTCAAGGAAACGTCAATGCTGGTATTCAACCATTCCGTAGACCAGCAATCGTGTTTAACATTTCACAAGTCAAAGAAAAGCTGTTCCAACTGAAGCTTTTTTTTTTATCAAATATCGGAGCGTTGCCGCAGGCTATCTTCAGCGTAACGTTTGTTGACAGATATAAGACTGTATGCATTTTATCTTAACGAATACTGAAACAGGGCACACAATGTCTTCTCTTTGGGTAAAAGGATGTATTAAGAATAGTCATTTCTCTCACAGTATTGGTAAAGCCTCTAAGATAAAAAAAAACGAATTTTATATGGCTTACTACTGTCTCCATAATGTTTACTTATAAAACATACACTTTTGAAGCTTCATATATCTCTTGCTTATTCGACTTTTATTTTCAGTAATGCCATGTTATTTAGTAAACACAAATCGGTAAGTAGGTGAAATCCTTTTCACTATACAATAAAAAAAAATCCTGAAGAACTTGTGTGATAATCATTGTAATTTATCCTTGGCCACAAATTAAGGGGTCAGTTCATATATTGATTATAATAAAGAATTGACCCTCCTTTTATATTCATATTATGATCTTTTGTTTGTCTATGAAATTCTGATCAGGCATGAATCCAAATATTCCCCCAACTTATGGGTTAATTAGTAAGAGTTGCATTACTAAATTATTATTAAATTTTAAAAATTCTAACGATCGAAAAATATTTCCGGGCTTTAAACAACCTGCAAAGGGTGGATAAACCGTAGAAAACGAATCCGTCAATACTGATTAGGTATACCGGCATGTCTTTTAGATTTATTTAAATTCTCTGAAATATAAATGTATAGAAACTACCGTGGTCACAAAGTGAGGGATCAGTTCATATATTGATTATAGTAAAGAATTGATCCCCAATTTATATTCACATTATAATTTCTTGTTTGTTTATACAAATTCTGATTAGGTATCAATCCACCTCCTCTTCCCCGGTTAGGGGTTAAATAGTAATTGCATCACTAAACCAGTATCATCTTTTAAAAAAGATTATAATCCAAAAATATATTCGCGCCTATTCGACTTTTTTTCAGTAATGCAATGTTATTTAGTAAACACAAATCTGTAAGTAGGTGGCACCTAGTGAGAAACGATTTCATTATACAATACCCCCCCCCCAAAAAAAAGCCTGTATGATAATTAATGCAATTTGTAGCCGGTGTTCTTAGCTAGTTGACCAGAACTGAAAAAAATATTTTAAAAGCAACATGTCCATCTTTTTTTTAATTTTTTTTATAAGATTGGCAAAAAACATAATTTTCTGATTTTAATCTCATTCAATTTGGCCTTGTGCCAGTCGAAACTCATTTTGAAATCAAAATGAATATTAAACTTTCATGACGTCAATAATTTAATGAAATAAAAATAGATTTTTTGTGAAGATATTTATAATTTTGGCTTTTATTCCTCTAGAATGTTGGGAATGTTATTGGCATTCAGTTGTCCTCACGTGACCCCTTTGCCATAAATCATACTGTTTTAAAGCTTGCTGCACTTAATGTCTATGTAAATTTATGCAAATAACAAGGGTGGAACATTTTGTTTTTTTAGCTGTCTTTGAGTCTCCTGTTATTTCTCGACTCGTTTCTTCTAAACGGATGAGGATGGTTGCTGGAATTCTTCATTTTAAACTCATTTCTTTTGTTTCTTTTTTTATCCTGTTATCATTAATATTCAAAAGTTATTTTGCAATCATCATAAACACACACACACCTACTCATACACACCCAAACAAAAGTACACCCACAAATCAAACTGAGCGTAAATGCGCCCTGCTGCTTTTCTGAAAGTAGAACATTCCTATAAAAAAAAATCGTAAACCGAAATAGCTTAAATCGAATAGCTTTTACTATGAATTGAGAGGCGAGAAAGTTTTGGACGTTCCCAGACTCTAAAATGAACATTGAAAATTTCACTACGATTGACAATTTTACAATGATTACAAAATCAAAAAGAAGAATTTAATTTGGAAAAAGCAGATAAGCATAGATATGCTTACACGATTATTTTTTCTGTCGACAACCTTCCTTCCTTCCTTCTTTCTTTCTTTCTTTCCTTCTTTCCATCCTGTCTTCCTGCTTTCCTTTCATCCTTCATTATTTCCTTCCTTCCTTCCTTCCTTCCTTCCTTCCTTCCTTCCTTCCTTCCTTCCTTCCTTCCTTCTTTCCACGCCTTCCTTCCTTCCTTCCGTTCCATCCTTCTTTCCTTCCTCTTTCCTTCTTTCCTTCCTTCCTTCCTTCCTTCCTTCCTTCCTTCCTTCCTTCCTTCCTTCCTTCTTTTCTTTTTTCCCTTCTTCTTTCCTGCTTTCCTTTCATCCTTCTTTATTTCCTTCCTTCCTTCCTTCCTTCCTTCCTTTTTTCTTAACTTCTTTCCACGCTTTCCTTCCTTCCTTCTTTCCTTCCTTCTTCCTTCCTTCCTTCCTTCCTTCCTTCGTCGATCCCGCACTTCCGTTCATTTTCTTTCATATTTTTCTTCCTTAATATCATTGTTTCTTCCTCTCTACCTTCTGTATTCCAGTCTGTCCTTTCTCTTTCTCTTTCTTCCGTTCGTTTATCCCCCCCCCTTACTTTCCTTGCTTCTTTTATTCATTATTTATTTTCTCCAAATCTTCCTAATCTTTTTTCAATGACGAACTTCCTTCCTTCCTTCCTTCCTGCCTTCCTTCCTTCCTTCCTTCCTTCCTTCATTCCATCCTTCCTTCCTTCCTTCCTTCCTTCCTTCCTTCCTGCCTTCCTCCGTTTGTTCTTTAGGCCTTCATTTCTCTGTCTTCATTTCTCTCTTGCCTTGCTTCAGATGCATTTGCTGTGTTTTTTGACTTTCTTATCCTTTTCTTTTTCTGGCTTTTTCCTTTTCTTTTTTTCGTCTTTACTTTTCTGACTTTATTTCTTTCCTTCTTCCTTTTCTATTTCCACGCTACCTTCTCCCTTCCATTTCTTACTTTCTTCCTTTCTACTCTCCCGTCCCGTTTTTCTCCCTGTTTCCTATCTTTATTTTAATTTCAACTGTTCTTTCCTTCCTGTCTCCCTACCACTCTTGCTACCATCATTTTTTTCTTTAACTCACTCTTTATTTCATTCTTCGTGCCCTCTTTTTTTCATTCGATTCATCCTCTCTTTCTCCCCACATTTACACTTCCTTCCTTTCTTCCTTCTTTCCTTCCTTCCTTCCTATTTTATTTTCTTTATACTTTCTTTTTTACTTCTCTCAGAATCTCTTAGAAATTCACATTTCACAAGAAATTTAATTCACACCCACACAAGCTACCCGAAAAATAATTTGTGATTATAAACATCTTTCTATCTCCAGACCCCACAAACCAAACGCAAACTGAGAAACCCTCTCCGTGCGTAATCCTTACCTAAAGTATTGAATAAATTTAATACCTGCCACGGTCTATGAGCATCAGCCAATTGATTTGCGTTTGGAATTTGATATGGTTGCCTTCTTTCGTTCTCGATCCATCAATGCCTTCGTCGAATGAAGGAACAATTTCCAAGTTGTGCATATTGATGGATTACAAATTGAAAGCTTCGAATAATTTTCATATTTCCCTAAAATTATTGCTGAATTTCTTTTTTTGCTGCCACAAAAGAAAAGGTGCGTATGAAATTAAAAATAAAAAGCCAAGCTCCAGGAGAGTTAATCGTCGCACCTTCTCTAACTTTAAAAGATGACATGAAGTGGAAAGATTATATTGAATCACTTGCGATATCTGCTGCTAGGAAAGTTGATTCACTGTGTCATGCTAGACAAAATTTCTCTCTAGAATCTATCTATCTTACATACTGATTAGTCTACCATTCGACCATGCTTTCAATATTGATGCCAATTCTGGTTTGAATCTTAGAGATTCTTGAAAAAATCTAAAGAAGACTCAGCAATGTGAAAATGCGGTGGTTAAAAAAGTCATTTCTCAAGATCTAATGTAACGAGATCGATTCGCGGTAAGTAGCTGTCTCTTTTCCTTCGGATTAATTCATGCTTATTAAATCTCAGTGTCATGGTCGCCAGCCAATCTAGGATAATTTCTTCTCTGAAATCAAAAGTTGAGTAAGAAACGGCAAACTGCCTTACTGTCTTTCCCGAATAACCATAGATAAAAAGTGGAATATGTGGAGAGCCGTATCCTGAATGAATATGTCATCAGAAAAATATAGATTCACCTGGTGATTCAAGCTGATCACAGAGGTTCCCAAACTCTTTTTCTCCGTGCCGCATATTCGGAATTAAAATTTGTTTCCGCATTGCCAAATTTTGTGATAAAAAGTACATTTAAAAATAAAAAAAAAATAGGGAGAGAGAGAGAGAGAGTTAAAGAGAGAAAAGACCGGATTAGAAGTCAGATTATCATTGATAACTCTCTCCTCCAATTTGAGAACTTTAGTTACTATATTCTTAATAGTTGATATAATGCAAACATATCACAATGATAAAATCAGTAATTATTTATAACTATTTAGACTGGGAATTGTCCTCATTGGTCGACTGAACTTGCTTTGTTTCAATGACTTTTGTTTTGTTATTATTAGTTACTTTATTTCTACAACTACATTCAGTTATTTTAGATATTTTCAGGAAGTAAAGTTGTTATCATTTTATGATTGGTCGGAATGATGAGCATCAAACACTTTATTAGCCAAATGATTGTCCTGAAGAAGTTTATGGGATATTATTATCGAAAATATGACCGCATATATTTTTTAATTTATTTATTTCCTGCTTTTAAAAGTAACTGGAGGCTTTGTTGGTATTTTAAAATGTCTTTATACTTATCCGAACGCCCCCTTTTTTTTAGCATTTTAATTCCGTTGTCGTAACAAAATCTGCAAGTTTCTTTCTCATCTGCCACAGGATTTCTTTTTACTTGGTCATTTTCACATTCTTTTTACTTGAATAAATTTATATTGAGCAATTAAGTCAAACTCTTCCCCATTATGATATCGGGTTTTGTACAAAAAAAGAAAAAAAGACAAAAAAAAAAGACTGGGACTCATGTACGCAATTACAAGTAATCTATAATAATATTTTAAATAATGAAATCATTTATTTTTGGCATATGAATTTTTTTGAAACAGTTTCTAAATCTTTAACTGTCTTTCAATTATTCCGCCTCATTTGATATCTTCTTCCGCCGTACCTATGATTTTTCCCTGATCACTACAATCTAAACTTGTTCAAGACTAGAGTTAACCGTTATTTCCCCTCCTATCCGTATAAACTGCTTTATACTCTGTAACCCTTTACCTCGAGTGACCACTAGCTTTATACAGGGTGAACCTTACTGTAAAAAAAAACAAAAAAACAAAAGAAAAGGTGGGTCATTCAACTTTGAAATTTTTCGTTCGAAATATTACGTCATAATAATTCTCGTTTTAGGGAAGCAAGTTTAATTAATAATATATCGTCGGAACAGAAAAAGAGATAGACATTTATAATGGTATATAATAATTTCTATGCAAGAGTTCTCTGAGATATGAAAACTATTTCAAGGGTTCCAACAGGTTAAAGAGTTTGAGTAATTAGAATCTAATCCTATGAAATAAATTATAGACCGGTACGTCACTGGAATTGGTGACAAAATGAAGTCATTTTTTCAAAATTACAATGGTTGATTGATAAGTCATCCACTGCTATAAAACAAGCCTTTGACCGAATATAGTAATCAGAATGAAGTGAATTTATTTCACTCCAACATTACAAGAGTTAACTGAAAAGTCTATCAATAGTTCTGTGATGAGCTATTGTAAATATTTTACATTATTTACAATGTTCAGACTGTTTCCAATGGTTTTCTTTGTCTATGATCTCAACCTGATCCCACAGAGGGCAATGATCTCCCTTCTCTCTCCATATGTGGTCAGCCACGCCTGATTTTTTCACTTCCCCTCGTGTTACAGCTTTCTGGTGTTCTTGAAGCCTTACCATAAAAATATAAAGGGGAGACAGGCCGTCTCCTTAAGGCCGGAGCGTACAACAGCCGAAACGTTGTAATATATATGACGACAAAGATGAGGACAATAGTCCGAATAATTTAAATAATTTATTAGGTGTTTGCCATAATTGTGCTACTAGTTTCAGTGTGGACTAATTTACTATTCTTAGGAAATCCCACTCGAATTACCACTTAAAAGTATTGGAGGCCATTTATATTTTATCATTGAAGCTCTCTCTGTGAAAACAGCAGGACTTCGTACTGGGCCTCCAACTAATTTCCATCTAAGCAATATTTTTTCTCAATTCATATTCTCCACTTTTTTAGTATTAATTCTATTTATTAACGTCGATTTGGCTCTGTTGAGCGAGGATCGAAACCGGTTAGCTGGGCCTTTTTTCAGTTTTACTTTTTATTTATTATCGTCATGTGTGTTAATAAAAATATTTTTTGTCTTTTTATGGCAGTCATAAAGTTTTGTGCCACAAAACATATCTTTAAATAAATGTATGTGTATGTGTGATGTCCTCATCTTTGTTGTCATATTCACAACGTCTCGGCCGTTATATACTTCGGCCTTATTCAATTAAGACAGCTTTGTGGATAAAAAAACATTTGTTCGAGTAATCTTGACCCAAAGAGTTGTGAGTTCATTACCTGGCCACAGTAGAGGCAAACAAAACTTGCCAGGGTGAGTTAAAGCGAACGAACTGAAACAGATATCCAGAAGAGGCATAACACGTGGAACTAGAACAATCTACCCCGGTGAACGTTCGGTTTGAAATTCTAATCCTCCGAAGAAAGACAGAGCGTACAAGGGTAGAAATGTTGTGAATATGACAACAATGATGATGACAACAGTCCGAACAAGGTAAATAATGTAAATTAATTGAAAAAAGTTTGCAAGCATAGAAGAATTGCTGGTTGATTAATAAGATCTTCAATACTATAAAACAAGTTTAAAATAAGAGAGTAAAGTTAATCCGTTATCAAAATGAAATAATTTTCTTTTCTTACAATACTTGATTCATAAATATCCAAAATCCACCGACCTTCCGACCCTTAAAACGCATGTGGATAGTTACGTATGCAAACTAGTAAACGTCCCCCTACCTTTACAGATTTCCATTATACTAAACTGTTTGATTTAATTTCTCTTACTAACTAATCAACTAATGGAAAATTTCAAGATGAGGGACACCCTATCATGTTACTCATGTTTAAGTTGCATTTCATCCACGCTATGTTTCATTTCTTTTGTCGCGTTGAACAAGCGACGTTTCTACAAAGACTTGTATTTTTAAAATATCTTTAAACTTAACCTTGAAGAAGGCAGGCATACTGTTAAACACTATGTTTTTTCTTAAATCGCGTCTTCTCTAAGTGTTAATAATAATAATAATAATAATAATAATAATAATAATAATAATTACTGACTATACCGTATAATTTTACGATCCTCAGACAGGAAAATTGATATAAATAGACCCGAAATAGTTATAAAGAATTTCAATAATGGAACTTACCAACTACTTGATATAACTTGCCCACTGGATTCCAATGTTTCTATAAAAGAACTTTTAAAATTGTCAAATTATAAGAACCTGTAATAAACATGTGGAAACTTAAAACTAGAATTATTCCTCTTGTGATGGGGGTATTAGTTATGATGAAGAAGGGTAGCGAAAATCATATGAGTCAAATTCCTAGGCACATCAGCATCTCAGAATTTCAAAATATTATTATATAATATTATAATTATATATTATATGAAGAGTGCAGCGCCATTCGGCCTTGAATAACCTAGGCGGACCTTGACAGAAAACCAGGTTTGGCAAATCCAGACAGTCTTAATCCTCTTTAAGCCGCGAAGGAGGCGTTTCTGGCCAAGTGTGTGGGCTTCTCCATCGCGCAGAGTTGTCCACTTAAATCACCTCGTCAAACTCTCTTTGATTCACAGATATCTTCGCAACCGCCTTTTGGGGGAGAAAAGGAAACAGGTAGAGAGGATGCTCGGTGCCGACAACAACTTATAAATATGGCCGGTAGCCACATTAGAGTCGGATTTGATTTTTCTTTTCTATGTATGAGTAGACCCCTTGTTCTTTGTTTTTCTTATCTAGTCTTTTGTCCCTTTGATATTTGATATATGAACTTCCTAATTCTCGTGGACAAAGACAACATTACAACACTTTGTATTTTAGATTCCTCATATAAATCTTATAGCTAAAAAGTCCCGACGGAAACTCCTACTACAGATTTGCCCATTCGAATGTATACAACTTCTGCTACGCTTGGTCAGTTTTCCTTCGAATGCGGCAGGTTTGTTTGACGGAACTGGCTTAACCGAGCGGGTGAATGCCGCTACAGTTACGGCTAGGTATATACCGTTATTTTGGGTACTTACGTTTACTAATTTTCATTCTTTTTATCACATCTTTATTGGGATAGGTGTAAAATATCAGATTTAAAAGATTATTCAGAGTAAGACTTTTTTTTTTATTTTCATGAAAGAACATTTAATTTTGAAATGAAGGCAAACTATTTTGACATACCGTTTCATTCTGGAATAAGTACAAATCTATTCTGATTTTATTAAGCTCGACAGCCTCAACTTAGCCACGTCAATGGTGATAAGCATGGCTTCTTTTTAAACCATATCAGACTTAAACGTGTAGTTTTATTTGCTGTTATAGAGCGGACATATCGTCTCCTTTGGCGAGGATTTATTTATATAAGCATATCTGTATTGTAAAGTTAGATGTCTTTACAGAATTTTTACTCGAGCTAAGAAGGAATATAGCATGATAAGGAGGAATGCTCTGCATAGAATTGGAAGTTCTAACACAGATTATTTTTTGGCAAGCAAACCATTCTTTGTAAATATTGATTTCACTTTTGTTAAGGCGCGCTTTTAAATAAAAAATATGATTCAAAATTATATCATGATCTACAAAGGAAAGCCAGTAGTAGTAAAGAATGACTGAAATATTTGTTGTTACTTTTTCAAATAAAAATTAATTATTCATAAATAAATCTACAAAAAAACTTTATTGGCAGACTTGAATCTTCAAGTCCGACACCCCCACGCCAAAAGAACCCCCCCAAACCCGAGTACCAATAGAACGGTTGTCCCGTTGACACCGCTATTATTCTAACTATATTCATTCCTTATAATGGTTTGTTTTAAATATTTTTCTCGCGTCTACACATTTTTAAACGAGAGTTTAACACTTCGTCTGTGCTTTATTTTAAGTGAACATTGATATTTATAATGAAAAGCAGTACAAATGCGAATAAGTTCGAAACGAGCCCAATTCAATAGACGAACGGCGAAGCCCTAAAATGATCTCGTCTGAGCACAATATTAAAAATCAGTCGCTGTGAAACTCGGGGGTAACGATTTGGATCTAGTATCTGAAGGATGTTTAGGTGGTTCGTGTTACTGTTCTGTCTTGATCTATTTGCTAGAGGCATTGAGCAGGTTCGGTTATTGCTTATGTAGGTGTCAGTTTTGTGTCTTTGGTTTTCAACAGTTTTGAGTTTTTTATATCTTGCAATGAATGAACTAATGGTAGTAAATGGAATATTCAGGTTGTTTGAGATTTTCCGGTAACTTTTATATTCTTTCCAGAGCTTAACAATCAGTTCTTTTTGCGAATTTGTCAATTCTTTACCACTTGCTAAGATGAAAACCTTCTTGCATGAATATCAATTACAAAATTTTCTGTTTGTATATTTTAGGCTAAAAATAATTACTGGTAACATTATTGGAACGTTCTAGAATATTCCACTTTCCTCCATACATGATTTCTAGAATTACGTCCAAACGTCTCAGTTTTGGTTTCATCTGTCCATAACACTCTTTCCTAGTACAATTTTTTCCTTATCCTTTCAACCTGGCATCTCCATGTCTTTTCAATAGCAGATAAGTTTTTCGAGGGGAGCATGACTTTAGATTGTTCCTATGAATTTTATTTCTTATTGTACGTTTAGTGAAACAGATTTCTGATGAAAGCAAATCATCCTGCAACTCTTGACGAGTAACCACTGGATGTTGTTTAATTTGATGCATTAATTTCCTCGAACATCTTGAAGAAATCTTCCATGAAAAACCAATTCTTCTTTGATTTTCAACAGTTTTGAGTTTTCAAACATTGCAATGAATGAACTAATGGTAGTAAATGGAATATTCAGGTTGTTTCAGATTCTTCTGTAGCTTTTACCTTCTTTCCAGAGCTTAACAATCAGTTCTTTTTGCAAATTTGTTAATTCTTTACCTCTTGCCATGAGGAAAAAAGCAATGATTAGAATTACAATCAAACCTAAATATATAAACATGAGTTTATACGTTTTCTTTACTCTTGAGAATTGACAACAAAATTAATTAAAACTATTTATTTATTAGATTAATTATTTGAATGGTTGGTAAAACATCGTCTAATTACCAATTGATTCGAACTTTATAAAATGGTAAATAATGCTTTCCTTATAGTTGGTTGACATATTTGAATAATTTAGTAAATGTTTATAAATTTATGAATAAAAAAATGTTTTCATATTTATTTATTTCTTAATTGGTAAATGATAAATACTGCATTGGATAAGTCTTATATACAGTATTGTACCGAGCTCGGATTTTGGAATCGGAAAGTTGAGTTCTAATTCCAGTCGAGTTCATTATATTCACTTACACCCTAATACCTTTGGGAAAGGCATGAGTCCCACACTTCCGTCCCACCATCTATAGATAAATAGTAGAACAAACTGCATTCCATAGCCTTGGGTGGCAACCGGTCTAGGAGAAGGAAATCTCTGAATTCAAAACTGTACGCAGCCCTGGCGTACCATATACCATGGAGCTAAAGAAATGATCGTTCGCATTGACTTGATAATCCCGACTACGCTCGACAGTTGTGTTAGTTTCTAGAATGTTGTAAATATGAAATTATTCTTGTAAATAAACAATCTAATAAATAAATAATTATTAATTTTTTTTTTGTAAATTCTCAAGAACAAAACAAGGATAAGTTCAATTTCATTATATTTAAGTATTATTCTCACTCTAATAATCGCTTTGTAAAGGGATACACATTACCGAGAATTGAAGGAAGATAAACTAAAGACTTTCAAAAGCTTGACACTGTTTTCCTGTTTATCATAATATCTTTGGTATAAATAGATAACATTTCAATGAATTTATATAATTTTGGAATAATAACCTTCGTATAGAGTACAAACTGCACAATCATTAAAAAAACGGTTAATAACATTAAAGAAGGATTGGCGTGATATATTTTCTGCAAAACGTTTCATATTTTTCTTTGAATTTCTGGGATGAGCAGTTATACTTATTTGCATCAATTTCACTTGCAATAATGCCCTCATATTTTTTACTACATTCACAACGTTTCGGTTTTTGCGTCCTTAAGCTATCTTCAGGAGACTGTCTATGTAAGCTTTTCTTTAGAATTTTCGAATTTCATAGATTGATCAAAGAATTCAGTTCAAAATTCCCTGTCGCTTACCAGAGTCGACAGTAACCTGAAAAGGCAGGAGTGTCCAACGGCCGAGATTTTGGGAGAGTATCGGCATTGTTGAGGGTACTACTCTGATTGTAAACCCGTTAAATATATCATTTCCTTTTTTTAGTATTCAGATGTACACATGTACCTGTAGTGACTTTTGACATGTTTCAATTTTGCTGTCATTTACTAAAAAGAAAAAAAATACATGATATTTTCCGGACAATGACTTATGTTTCTTGTTTTTTTTTTATTGAGGTGGGGGGCATTTTCGGGAGTAATGAATAACGGTAATGAGTGTAGAAGCTAATATCATAAGGTAATCGCAATACTAATATAAGCAGTTTCCTTATAAGGAAAAAATCGGCATTCACTATCCGAAAAATAAAAATAAAATAACAGTGTTACTCTTTGGAACAGTGATCTAAACTGTTTTAGTGAGCCTGTTCGCAGCTCCTGTCGAACTCTCTGCCTTGGGCAGAGAGGAACACCGACGAGGCTGTGCCGAAGGGCAGAGTTTCGTCCGGGTAGGTAGACAGACCTGAACCCGTTTATGCGGGTTCTACGGGGATTTTTGGCAGAATCTACGGGCTAGGATGACCCATGTTAAACTCGGCCTTGTGCCACTTATATCCCTCGTGTTACTCTTTGTTGAAATTTATAAAATTTATTAAAATAAATTTTCATAGGGACATAGGTTTTCTCAAGCCCAGTATCCGCTCCTTCCATTACTGATAAGGGTTTTCTTCCCAACTTTTATTCGAAGTAGTGCGGGGCGTCAACATCTTGCTTATGTTATTATTTTCTCTTCGAGTTACATGGCTTAGACATTGTAGTTATTGCTGTGGTTGAAAGTCCTCAAGTGATATGCTTCTGCTATTTGGTACAGAAGGATAGGGTGATTTTGTTTTATATTCTTAGAAAAATCAACATTGCACTGAATGAAAAATCTGAGGGTTAATCTACTAAGTACTGTCACCAAATGTTAGATTGATTGCTTTTAGAAATCGTTGAGCAATTAGTTTTTAAAATCGCCTGAAAAATATACAGAAATAAATTCTGCATGGTTTTGCTTACAAACTGACTTCAAAATGTTAGTATTTCAAGTAAAATAAATCCACATAAAATTGAAGTATGTTTTATTAGATAAATCGATGGAAAATATATTCAAACCAGAAGTCTTATTATGAATTACCACACAAAATATGAAGTTTTTTTTTTACTGCATTTGATAAGTAAAAAAAAATAAAAGATTACAAAAGAGGTTATTCAATGAATAAAATTTGTTAGATCATTTATTAGAGCATAATTAGTAAAAGCAAAAAATAGATAAAAATCTATATAACACCATAATACTGCTGGGTACACAAAATGTTTTAAATCTGCATTGTTTATTGAAAACCACATTGAAACTATAACATATTTCTCTATCAAGTAAATGAAGGTCTTATTTAATGGCATAATGATTTAGTAATAACGTGCTTGTGCCATACATCTTGTCCATTCAGTAAATTACAAATTTATAAGGGTGTCTTATAAGACTTTCACTGATCAGCGGAATGAAATTCCAAAGCTACAGTTTCGAACATAAACTTAATCTTTAAACTCGGTACCTCAAAAAACGATAACGATGTCTAAGAAATTAATGTGTGTCTTTATCTTGTCAAACGCCAACTATCAAATTGAGTGGAATACCAGAGTTCCAAAAGCGACTTGCCCGATTGGTACAGTTGTTTGTAATTCTGTAGTATGAGGTTAGATTCTGACCATAAGGTTCAAACAGGACATGGAGATTTCATACGCACGAAGCCTTTTTTTATCCATTTATCTGGAAATGTGGTTTTATAGAGATGCCGGTATAGAAATTTCAAAACGGCTTTGCCGCTATGCGAGGAATCTATATGAAAGACTATTTAGAAAAATGGCCCCACTTTTATGTTTATAATTTTGTTTTGCAGCATCTTGTGTTCTTGGGTGAAAATGTTTGTAGTCCAGCCTTGTATGCTCAATTTTCTTATCTCATATACAAATATTTTATAACTTATGAATACAGCGATTTACTTAAAGTGTTTAACATTTGTTAATTTCATATGCCGAAATCTTGCTTTTTTTCCAATTCCTGAAAGACCATAGTTTCTGTTTTGGTCAGGTTTATAGGGAAAAGGTTTTATTCTAAAGGTAGAATTTACATAATAACATGAGAGTTGGCTGACAAGTTCATAGCCTTTAGAAGATATGAATTTGGTATAACTTTGATAGTTGCTGGTTAGTAAGACTGTAAGAAAGACTCTGGAAGAAAATTTGTGTGAACAAAGGTTTAATCTCATAAGAATAGATAATACAATAGTTCAGTGCGACAAGCGTAAGACTGGAAAGCGCTACGCCTTTACGACCAAATCTTTGCCACAGTTTCATAAGCAGACGTTCTACACATAGCCGATGAAAGAGTCCATTTTTAAATAATAGGTGTATAGAAGTCTTTCTACACACCAAATTAAAGGCAAAAGAGTCAGGGGAAAGTAGCGTATAGCGTACCTAAGTGTCTTCTTTCTTTCATTACCGAAGTACACCCGTGAAATATTTTATAAATGAGAAACTCTCAAATTGGGCGATGTTTTGTATATTGACACTTCATCATATCAGGTCCTTAAAGCTTGCATAACGCTCGTAGTTGTTGGTTAGTAAGACTGTAAGGTAAACCCTAGGAACAAAGGGTTGAGTGAAGAAGGGTTTAATCACATGGGAACATGGATTGAGAATACAGTAGTTCTGTACGACTGAAAGCACTACGCCTTTGCGGCCAACCTTTTGCCACCGTTCCACAGGCCAAAGTTCTACTCCTAGCCGATGGCCTATGTTTAAATAATAGGTGTACACAACAAATATTGAAGGCAAGAGAGACAAAGAAAAGTAGTTTATAGCGTACCTAACTAATCTTCTTTCTTTCTTTCTTTCTTTCTTTACCGCATCTCATTCTTCGTTCTTTCTATATTTGCTCTTAGTTAAGTATTCATTGTTTGTAGATTGTCCGTTTCTTATTTTTCCTTGCGAATATTCGTTCTATTATAAAGTTCGTATAAGACTGGCTATTTACCATAGATACCCGTGCTCCAACTGGGTTAGGTTGTGACACAAGTTCGCTTGTGGGTAACCCGAGCTTGAATACTCGGCCAACTGGACAAAATTTACCCAACCCCACCCCTCACGCGGGATCGGGCACAAAGCTTGTCTTAGCTGGATAATGCCACGGAACAGATACTACAATTTTATCATAGTCTCGGGACCGCAGGACGCTGCAGTGATTTTTTAAGCGTAGCTTAGATGCGGCACAAGACCGAAATCACCCAGTGAGAATCGAAATCACTACACAGTCGTTATTATTCTAGAGAGACAAACTTGCTAACAATTACACCACGTTCGTATAAGACCCAAAGCTGTTGGTTATTAAGACTGTAAGGTAGACACTGTTAACAAAGGGTTGAGTAAAGAAGGCTTTATTCCCATGAGAACATTCATTTAGAATACAACAGTTCGGTATTTACCTGAAGCCTCCCAACAAGGCGGGATGTGGCAGAACGCCGGTTTTTAACGTGAGGCTTTCCGTGCGCGTACACTCGGGCAAAAATTCCCTGTAGACCCCGTATACACGGAGTCGGTTTGCTGTCTACTCTTCCCCAAGATGAAACTCTGTCCGGAGGCATAGACTCGTCTGAGTTCCTCTCCGCCCGAAGGCAGATAGTCCTACAAGCTCTGAGATTTCTGCTCCCGACTGGCGCGAGGTTAGTATGCAACAAACGTACGACTGGAAAGCGCTGCGCCTTTCGGGGCCAATACGCTGTTCCATGAGCAGGCGATCAACTCATAGCAGACGGAAGAATCCATGTTTCAACAAGATATTAGTAGACATACAAAATGATTTTATTAAATACATGCACGTGTATCAGAATACAACAGCTGGCCAACTATATATATTTTTTTCTGGTAAACTTGTATGTCTTAGTCTACCAATTGGTATATCTAAAATTAATATCTTGGTCAGCCTATGAATTTTTCAACCGGCCATCGTATATGAGAAATTAGCACGAAGAAACGAGACAGCCTTTGGCAATGTACCTGTGAACTTGTTAACGCCCTCATGGATCAACAGAAATGGGTGATAGCTTCGTTTAGAATCGGCAGACAGATTATTTTTTTACATTTCGTATTTTTCTCACGTCTACACATTTTTAAACGAGAGTTTAACACTTCGTCTGTGCTTTATTCCAAGTGAACATTGATATTTGTAATGAAAAGTAGTACAAATGATAAAAAGTTCGAAACGAGCCCAATTCAATAGACGAACGGCGAAGCCCTAATAAAATCTCGGGTCAACACAAAATTAAACATGAGTCTGTGTGAAACTGGGGGTAACGATTTGGATCTAGTCTCTGAGGGCTGTTTAGCTGGTTCCTCTTACTGTTTTGTCTCAATCTATTTGTTAGAAGCATTTAGCAGATTCTGTTATTACTTATGTAGGTGTCATTTTTGTGTCTTTGATTTCCAAAAATTTTGAGTTTTTTATACCTTGCAGTGAATGAACTAATGATAGTAAATGGAATATTCAGGTTCTTTGAGATTTTCTTTCCAGAGCTTAGCAATCAGTTCTTTTTGCGAATTTATCAATTCTTTACGTCTTGCCATGAGGAAAACCTTCTTGCACGAATATCAATTACAGAATGATCTGTTTATTTTTTAGGCTAAAAATAATTACTGATAACATTATTGGAATATTCTAGAATATGCCACTTGAATAATCTATAGTATTAAAGCAATTTAAAATTTTAAAATCCGAAATTTGCATTGTACGAATAATTTTTCACCCATTAAAATTGAATTTATTTACATTAAATATTTTTTTCTTTGTTACATATTTAGTTATTATGCATCTGTGTACAGTTAATTAATTATATGAAAAGTATGTTTATTCATTAGTTGGAAATAAATACATTAAAACTTTGTATGTGCACGAATATTTGTTTCCTCCCATTGTACGTATATATATATATATATATATATATATATATATATATATATATATATATATATATATAAACAATAGGGAATCAAAGTAAGAAACGAGTAAGAGAGAGTAGTGGGGCGAGAAGGAAAGAGAGAAGGGTATGTTTTGCCATGCCCACTGTCCTTCATTGAACTTTCCTGTAGCAATATCAGTTTGCGGGTCGTTGGATTATTGTTATTATTATTTTGTCTAATCACCGAAACCCGGGTAGTGAAGAAGGTAAACATTTTATTCTTTTTATGGTATTAATCTGATCTATACTTTCCAACCTGAACAGTTCATTGAGCACGTTTCGAAATACCATATATATATATATATATATATATATATATATATATATATATATATATATATATATATATATATATATGTATATATAGTTTACGAAAAACTAGGTAATCCGTATGGGAAGACCCAATGAGGATAGAATCCAGAGAGCTCAATGTAAATCAGAGCTAATAATTTAAATAAAAACAGATTGCTTTAAGGTCCCATATAATAAATTATTTCACCACAGCCCTTTTAAAGGACAGTGGATCATCAGATTTATTTCCAAATGTTGAAATGAAAAAATGAAAATAAATTTACACATTTATGACGGGCAATAATAAGGAAACTCACGAAGTGGGGGCAGTGTAGGGGGGTAGAGAGACAGCATTGAGTTAGATGTAACATTTCTATTGTTTCAAATTTAAATTTTCGCTGAAATCTAGACATTGACACTTTAAATCTGTTAACGGAAGTTATATCTTGATTAGGAAGTGGGATGGACAAAGAAGTATATAAATAAAAAAAAATTAAAAAAGTGAGTTTCGTTATTATTGCCCGTCATAAATGTGTAAATTTATTTTCATTTTTTCATTTCAACATTTGGAAATAAATCTGATGATCCACTGTCCTTTAAAAGGGCTGTGGTGAAATAATTTATTATATGGAACCTTAAAGCAATCTGTTTTTATTTAAATTAATATATATATATATATATATATATATATATATATATATATATATATATATATATATATATATATACGAGGGTCATTCAATAAATAAGGTGAATTTTTCGATATAAGGACTTCAAATACAGATAGAAGCTTACTCTTTTTTATTTTTTTCTGTTTTACTTCTTTTTAACATGATTTAATTTCTTTTGCAGATTAAAAAAACAAACTTTGAGAGTTTTGGCGATTAACAAAGATGGCCGACTAAGAAGCATGCTCCAGGATTGAACAGCGGTCAGTTATAAAGTTTTTGGTTGCTGAAGGGTTCAAACCAGTTGAAATTCATAGGAGAATGTCAACTGTGCATGGTGCCAC
>OZ038506.1:89256058-89278558 GCA_964036315.1 Acanthosepion esculentum | reverse complement strand
AACACATGCTCTGGAGTTAATTCGATGTCCGGCTGGAATTTGTCACACGTCGACACAGATAGCTGACACGCAAGGTCCTGTTTTTCAAGTTCTGTTTACGGTTTGAAGAGACATTTTCAAAAAAAGCTCGGCTACTTTTTTTTTTCCTTTTTCTTAAAAATATTTTTTATGTCGTCTGGAGGATATTTTTTTTATTTCTTTTACCCATTCTTTGTTTTTGTGTACAAATATTTAAAAAAAAATGTTTTTTCTTTCTGTTTTTTTTTTTTTAAATAGGTTTTTAAATTTGCAACGGGCCAAAATCCCGCTGGATTTCAAATCTGGCAGTCATTAACTTGTCGCTTAGCATAAAGTAAAGAACGCAATACCTAAATAAATAATGACAGTCTCTCTCAGCTTGAAGGGGACATTTTTTCAGGTCAGCCTCAACGACAATGAAAAGTATAAACCACGTACAGAGAAAGAAAAATAACGGATGAAAGACTAAAAAGATAAGACATATATACATGTGTGTTTGCATCACAATATAAATAATGCGCATGCATATATATGTATATATCTATATACATATATATGTATGTGTGTGTATGTGCAGGTATATATCTGTAAATGAGTCCGTATGTCCCAGCAAAGTAAAGTCCAAGCGTTATTTTTCAGGCCATGATTGGGTTCATGAAAATTTGTGTCTCTTTAGGGGCGTCAAAATATTTGCATATACATCCCATTTTGGGGGGGATTGTTTTCTAGTTAATATGTGTGTTTGTTTGTACACGTGCTTGTGTGTGCGTAAGGTGGGGAACAACGAAAGTGTCGGTTTCGAAAAGGTGTGTGTGTCCGTCGTTCCAGTGGTTGCGTTTTTCACATCTACATCAAACCGGATTTTAATATGTACATGTGTATACATGTGTGTAGGGTCGCTGGTCGTTCGTTAAGGAAAAGGCGACTTAGATGGTGAGAGTGAACAGATATATACAAAGATGTATATATTAAAGTGTATGCATATATGTCTCTGCGATTGAATACACGCACAAACACATATATATTATAGAGTGTAAGATACATATATGTGTGCAGAGTAAGTGTTGAAAAAACTGAGTGAGTGGTTAAGAGAATGAGTGAGTGAGTGAGTGAAAAGAGAAGGGGAGGAGGAAAAGAAAATAATAGGTAGCAAGCGGAAACGGACGAAAGTTTATGAACGACAAACACAGAGAGAGGAAGGTAAGGGGCTTCGAGGAGGAAAAGGGAAGGGTAGGGCAAGCAGGAAATGCAATGGTGAGGGAGATTTGGCCTACACGATTTCCGAAAACAGCCTCGTTAAGAAGAGTGTCCCGCCTTTTCTTTATATTCTTCTTCTTTACCCTTTTACTTTTACTTTGACTTTCACTTTCACTTTTGCCATGAGTTTTAAGTTGTACTTTCACTTTAGGTTTTTCTTCTCATTTTCAGCTGTGATTTCGTCTTTGTTTTACAGTTTCTTCAGCTACTGAATCATTATTGCATCTTTTAGCACGAATAAAACTGTTCATCAGCTTTTAAATTCGATTTTCTTTTATGAACTATAGCCTTTATTATTTTCTACTTTTCGTTCTTTTCTTCATCAGGATTTAGTTTCAGTACACGTTTCTTGTTTTTCTCTCATCTATTCATTACGAACTTTCTGTTTATCTTTCTTTTTACTTTCTGGATGAGCCTTTCTTACCTTTCTGTTATTTTTTCTTTCAGTTTATCGTTCCGTCTTTTTATTTTCATTCTTATAGCATTTGTTTTCCTTTTCCTTTCTTTATTCGTTTCGGTTTCAACTTTTGCTAGTATTTTTATACATTATTCAATAGATTCTCTTTCTTCTGATTTTCTTCTCTTGACATTCATTTCTATAGTTCTTTCTTTCTTTCTTTCACTTATTTTCATTCTTTATTTATTTATTTCATTCTGCCTACATTCTTTCTTTCTTTGTAATCTTGCTTTACGTTACTTAAATGAATATCTTTCTCCCTATTAGAAACGATAATTTTCTTTTCATGTTACTTATCTTCGCTAAATTTCCCGCCTCTTATCGAAAGAGATACTGATAGGCTTTCCTTCTTTCTGTTATCCCCAACCCCCACTTCAATGGAACCAATTGCTTAACGGACAGAGATACATAGAGCCTTAAATGTAAAAAAAAGAACAAAACATAACATTTATCAAAAGATAAACACATGTCGAGTGGCCAACCTTGAATTAATTGAGAAGCACACAAACAAACTACAGATGGTTCTCTGAATTAATATACAACTAATTGTCTGAAAGGGCAATTATCCATATAGCATGGAGGGGATAAGGCTAAAAGCAGAAAAAAAAGACAGTCACTTAAATGTCTATCGATACATCATTCTTTTATCTATCTGCTTTCATCAAAATTAGAGGTTTACTCTGGCACGTAAGACACAGGGTCATGTTCACGAAGAATGTATCTTAGTTCTTATACGGATGAAGACAAACATATATCCATCGAACACGAAAAGTTACCGAAAAACTCGCACATCTCGCCTATGGAACTCCCTTCCCTATTACTGTTTCCCTGACAAATACAATCTCCAACGGTTTAAGTGTAGCGTCAATCGACATCTCCAGTTGCCTTGATCTATACACTTCCCTTCTCCACATCCTTTCATTTTTCATTCCTATCTGCTCTCGCTCCGGATCTTTTGTGGCACTCTTGCCTTGATCGACCCACTGTCTTTCTCTTTCTCCACATCCCCTCCCTTGCCACTCCTATCTGCTCTTCCTCCAACCCTTCTTTAACCCCTTTCGTGATAGTGGCCTCCGGCCTTGCTTGGAGTGATATGATTTTAAAAAAAACAAAAAAAAACGGTTGTTAGTTGATGAGCATGTTGAAACAGATTGATAGATATGAAAAGACAGATAGATAGATATGAGCAGGCAAAGATAGATAGATATGAGCAGGCAAAGATAGATAGATATGAGCAGGCAAAGATAGATAGATAGATAGATAGATAGATAGATATATAGATAGATAGATAGATAGATAGATAGATAGATAGATAGATATGAACAGGCGGAGATAGATATGAGCAGACTGAGATAGATAGATGAAGATAGATGAACAAAAGAACAGACTGGCATACATATATATATATATATATATATATATATATATATATATATAGAGAGAGAGAGAGAGAGAGAGAGAGAGAGAGAGAAGAGAGAGAGATAGAGAGGGAGATAGAGAGGGAGATGGAGAGAGAGATGTATCTATGTAGCTATGTATTCCTGATCCGACCATAATCCCACAAGATGGATCAAAAGTTAAAACCATTATTAAGAAAGATGTTTTATTGTTGGCCCCGGACATTTCAGAACCTGTCTCACACACACACACACACACACACACACACACACACACACACACACACACACACACACACACACACACACGTTTTTAAAACTTATTTTTAGTGTAGACCCGTGTTTGTTATAGACGCCTCTTTTTGTTAAATAGTGTGCTTTTCGCCTACCAGCCTGTTTAGTACCAAATATGTGCTCTTCTTCTTCTTTTCTACGTTTTCTCAAGGGCATTTGCCGGTAGACGAAATACACTTTGTTTAAAAAAAAATTCCAAATATTTAAACTATTTCTATATTTAGAGATTCTTGACAACATCCAAAGATAAATCAGCAATGCCACTCGTCCTAACCTGGCATTTCAGCTTCAGTCACTTTCTCATCACCCTAATGTTGTTGTGCCCTTTCTATAAATACTTTCATGGTAAATGCTCCGATAAACTCTCCTCTGTGTTACGAGATTGGCGTCACACTTTTACAGGCGAAATGGTTAAATCTAACCCTAAGTGGTATGCAAACAGTTTCTTTTCTCGCACTTCTTGCTCGTGGAATTCTCTTCCGGCTTCTTGGTTTCCAGTCAAGTTTGGTTTTCAAAATTTTAAATACAATGTCAATCTTTAATTTTTGTCTTCATAGTTTTACGTTCTTTTGTTGGTTTCGGTCCGTAATGATGTTTTCTCATATTCATTAACCCTCAGTAAACCCTGCGTCTTAGTGGCTTTAGTGATTTGCTTGGAGTGAAATGATATATGAGAACTTTCCATCATCTGTCTGCCTGTCTCTCTCCCTCTGTCTCTGTCTGTCTGTCTGTCTCTCTCTCTTTATATATATATATATATATATATATATATATATATATATATATACACACACACACACATGGATATATATTAACTAATATTCACCGAATACAATGTCCAAGAGTCTCCCAAGGTACAGGGCTATTGTGTAAACATATATTAGTGTAGGAAAGAATAAGGAGTCGGAGTATGGATTTGAGGCAGACTTTAGAAGAAAATCCAATTCTAAACAGGATACAAGTGACAAACCTATACTCCCGCTAAAAAGCCAGGGAACCGGACAATAGGCGAACCTATCTACTCGTATAGAACAAACCAATGTTTTGGTATGATCCACACAAAGCCAGCCAAGTGAGCAAATTAAATCAAAGGTAAAATCAAAACCATAGAATCAACAACCAAGCCAAGCAGATAAAGAAAGGAAGACATAACGTGGAAAAGAAAAGAAAACTAGACGAAGTACTGCACTAAATGCGAAAAAACCCAATGTTTTCGGTCTAAATGATCAAAACGTATCATATACGCTACCCAGGGGCAGTACTCAAAAAGAGACCAAGTTCAGACGGCTCCTCGAATGTCACGCTGATGTGGTCGTTAGTCGGACAGGAAGCTACCTATCTATCTATCTATCTATCTATCTATCTATCTATCTATCTATCTATCTATCTATCTCACAGTGCAGCTAATATAATATAGCTTATCTGTAGCAACAAGTAAAAATGTTCCAAGTGTGCAAAATGGGCAGAAAAACTATTTATCTAGATACAAGAAAAAATTCGATACAAAATTTAAACCAAGTGTTTCCAACCGCGCGGGGATTTTGTCATGATATTGCAATGGACGTTTGTGTGTTCATGATGATTCCAATATATATATATATATATATCGTAAATAATTATATAGGCCACACTACGACATGTTTAACAAGCAGACTAACATTATACCTTTCTGCCCATAGCTCAATTAGATCCCATTTAAATATTCATGGAGACCTACCGGACACTATTCGGCACATTCTTGTCGACAACACTAATATAATAGCATCATCCACATGCAAAAAAATGGCTAAAAATAATGGAAGCCTTATTAATAAAAACAAACAAAACAACACTTAATAATATTAACTTTGAACATGGACATAATATCTTGACTGTGTTTTGAAACAAGAAAAATGAAAACATTTTATAAAACATACATACAACAAACTATTTCTAATTTTAAAAGTTAAAATATAATCCTTGAAAATGGCTAAATGCGCTTGGATAAAAAGCGACCGGATAAAAAGAACATTCGGACAGTTTTTATATAATTTATAATCCGAAAAGAAAAAAAAATGATTAGATCGCATGAGAAATTGTATAAAAAACTAAATAAAAGCACCTTGTCTCACGTTTTTAATGAAATGTGCATGTAAGAATGATTGCTGCTTAAATACACAAATTATATATATATATATATATATATATATATATATATACTTTATGGATACATTGACACAAAAAGAAGCTATATATATATATATATATATATATATATATATATATATATATATATATATATATATATATATGATTATGTATATGAAAGAAGTTGACAATGCAACTGGAGTATTTAACAATAATTATTTAGAATAAATTCATCGGTTTAAAAGTGCAGTTATTTTTAAAAGTTAAACTCAGATGGAGAAAGTTTTGGTTGTGCGAATCGTTAGAAGATGCAAAACTGACCATGGTATAAATAGACGTCTTTCTGATATATATATATATATATATATCTATATATATATATATATATATATATATATATATATATATATATATATATATATATATATATATATATATATATATATACATACCAGGTGTAACACCAAAAATGCCCAATTGTTATATTAAATTCTGAACCATTGTATCTTATAAATGATTAAAGATATCTTACTGGAATTCCCAGCGCCTTTTTAGCACTATTGGACACTGCTTTGAACAATAAGAATATATAATTACTCTCCAATCTCATCAGAAGAATCATTAATTAATCATGACTAAGGATCAGAAGCTCAAGAAGCATTGAAATAAATTTCAAATACACATATATTATTTTATGATCATTTTCCATCTCATTCTAGATGATCTTCGTCCTCTCTAACCTTCTAACTTTCTGTCCTGTAGTCACAAGGTACCACATACGTTTCACGTACGATTTTATTTTCAAGTCATTTTTCACTGCTCTTTGGGCCGTCGTACTTGAACCGCCTCTCTCACGTGCCAAACGTTTTATCAGTTGAACTGGACCTTTTCTAATTGATCTCTTTAGCTCTAAATTGAAATGATGAGTCCTCTTCCTGTTGTGACCTCCTGGTCCACTTTTCCTCTCTACTCTGGCCGCTATTTTAAACTTATTCAGCGTTCTCTTGATAGTTCTTGAATGGACTTTGTAGATAGAAGCCAGATTATGAATGTTGGTACAATTAGGGAAAGCCTGAATGATATTTTTCCTCTCACCATTTCTCAGTTGGGAAGACTGTGATTCTGACAGGAAACAATTTTAAGCTGTTCTATTTTAACTGCATAACTTTATAAGGTTTTTCAGTGATTCTTACAAAAATGATGTCAAGATGGCGAAACTTGTTATCTGAAAACCTGGAAAAGGTAAACTCAATTAGTTTAGTGTTTTTTTTTAGATATTAAACATTTTGTGGTATGGCCAATTATGCTGTAACACGATTTGGACAATTTTGTTGATATATATATATATCCTCCCAAATATTTTACCTTTCTTTGACCGTATTATATAAATATTTCAAATTATTCGCACACATATTTCTTCTTGTATCAGGTGCGGCCCTTCAGGACGTTGACAATCATGGCTCTTCACAATATCCTATATTTAACCCATAATAAACTTTGCCTTTATCTTATCTGTCCTAAACCCCGATGTGCCATCCATTCGCTCAAACTCGCCAGTTATGTAATGCGCTGTTTTTATTGACCTTACTTGCCTTCAGTCTGTCCTGTGGGTATGAAATTTCCCAAAACCTCTTTCCTTATTATTTTCCTAGAATTTTCAACTATCTCTTTCTGAGATTAATTATAAGTATGCTTTTTGTTTTCTTTTTCTCTAAAACTTCGTCGATTCTCGCATGTTTGGACAATAGTATTCTCAGTATCCTCCTGTAAAACCACATTCTGTTGCGTTAAGACACCTATTCCTCTGCGAGAATATTGTCCAACATTCATTTTCATATAGGAGGACTGATATAACGTAAATGCTAATAATGATTCTTCTTCTATGTGTGCTGTCACTTCAGGACTTTGGCGATTATGACCCTCCACAATGTCCTGTTCTATGTAGCCCTCAATAAATGTATTTTTTGTCTCTCGTAAACCTTGTTCTGCCATCCATTTACTCGCTAAGTTCCTCTTACTTTCAGTTTGTCCTTTGAATATCAAATTTTCCAAGCACTCTTTCCTCAGTTTGCGGCCTCATCTCACAAAGAAGACAGGCGAAGAATGCAACGCAACAATCAAGCCGCGAAGGGGTTTCTTTGAATGGAGAGACAAGTAGCAAGGTTTTCACTCAACTTACTGACAATAAGGTTTGTTAGGTTTGACATGTAAATTTAATGATGCTCACATATTCGGACCTTGTTATTCTCAGATTCCTTCTGTAGAAATACATTTCTCTTGCTTCAAGTTGCTTCTTCATCTGTGAAGTTATTGTCCAGCATTGTTTACCTATCTCAATCTCTTCATATCTCAGTAGCAGATCTTGTTCATATCTATCTATCTAACACTTCTACCTTTCTATATTTGAAACTATCTACTAGTTTATGTCTGTATGTCTGTATGAACAAATTTCTTTTTTTTTTATCTATTTCTGTATTTCAAATAAGTACATCTATCTATCTATCTATCTATCTATCTATCTATCTATCTATCTATCTATCTATCTATCTATCTATCTCAGTCTCTTCATATCTATCTATCTATCTATCTATCTATCTATCTATCTATCTATCTATCTCAGTCTTCTAGCCTTTTTAGTCTGTTCATATCTATCTATCTATCTAACTATCTATCTTTTTGAAAGCGATTCAACTTTATCCAAAAAAAACCCCAAAAAACAATTGTTTGACCTTAAATGATTTCATAAAGATTGATAGGTCGTTAAACATTAAACAAACAAACAAACAAACAACTATCTATCTATCTATCTATCTATCTATCTATCTATCTATCTATCTATCTATCTATCTATCTATCTCACATACTATCCAACTCTATCTATCTATCTATCTATCTATCTATCTATCTATCTATCTATCTATCTATCTATCTATCTATCTATCTCACATACTATTCAAATCTATCTATCTCACATACTATTCAAATCTATCTATCTATCTATCTATCTATCTATCTATCTATCTCTTCTGTCTATCTATCTATTCATTTGTCTGTCAGCATCTATCACTTTTGTGTTTTCCTTTCTCATCCTGTCTTCTTGCAATTGATATTTAGTCCTTTCCTTTCGCTTTCCTTCACTACCTTCTGTCGTTTTTTCCTCTCTTTGACTGCTATAAGCACCGTGTCATCTACATACCCTATGTTGTTAAGATTGCGGTTGCAAATAATGAATCTTCGTAGGACTTTTAATTCTCTAAGAATCAAGTCACTGTATATGTTACACACACATATACATAAAAAGTAACACAGACTAAATTTATAATATTATAACAGAGATAGAGTCGTAGCAGGAAACACACAATTTATGTACAATATTATAATAAAGATTGAGAGATTTCTGCACTGTGCAATTTCATGTGTTTTTCTGTCTGCAAATAATGTTTGCAGAGTGTCATGTCCCATACAATTCTACAGATTTACACCTTTCTACACGCTTACCTTTTCTATTTTGCATAAACCTGTAAACAACGTTCTAATTATGGGGTCTGTACCATAACGCCAACTAAAAACGAGAGGAAAAGCATTTAACGGTACGTGACAGTTTTTTTTCCTACCAAAATGATCAGTGCCCATTGCTCTGCGAATATATCTACGCGAGACATGGTGTGAAAAGCAGACATTTCCAGCCCGAGGGAGACTAAACACTAAGGCTGCAGAATAGAGAACAAACGCTCAAAGAAAACAAAGGGGCGGAAATTAAAGTATATTTCATTAATAAATGCAGAAGACGTCTCCATATATATATATATATATATATATATATATATATATATATATATATATATATATATATATATATATATATATATGGAGACGAAGAAAGGCATTCGGATTACTAACACAGAAACAGAGAATGTCTCATATCGAGAATATTTAACCTTGAAAAACATAAAGGAAAAAAATTAATTATTTTTAATAATATGTGGAAATCTCCACCCTTTACCTGAAGACGGTCGCGAGACCAGAAACACGTGTTTTAAAATTATGAAAAATAAAGAATAATATTTTTTTTTAAAAATCCACATTACAACCAAAAAGGTTTGCGGTACCTCTTTTCTTTTTAATATATATATATATATATATATATATATATATATATATATATATATATATATATATATATATATATATATATAAAGATGAATGTCATAAGTCAAGATGAAAAAAGTCAATATGAAAACATATCTACATATATAGATATTTTATGTCCAACTCCATGAGTTGCAAGCTGTTTTGCCGGAATTTAATTTTTTACTAAATTTCACCCCAATACAAGGCTCGAGAGTAACTCAACGTAGAGACATACGTTGAAATTCGTAGTGAGATATTAGTTGAAGAAAAGGAAGCGACGATTACGACAATATTGAAAAATTATAACATCAAATACACCACTTGCAGTGAGAAAATAAGTACCGGCGCGGGAGTCTGCTACAGAAAGGAGCGGTTCTAGGAAAAAATATTTAGCGGAATTGACATGAAAATACATAGATAGATAGATAATATGTGTTTGAATATGTTGCGTTGAACCGAAGGTGAGAAACTATTGCCTGACTCAAGAAATAGCTTAGTATAATGTAATTCAATTTGGCCCAGCGATAATGTTGTAATCTTGAAAGAGCGTATCTTGAAAGAGTAAAATGCGCAAAGTTGGGCACGTGGCCGAGTGGTTAGAACGTTCGCTTTCTAACCATGCGACCTGGTTTCGAATCTCACCATGGACTTTCTGATGTTATCGGACTGGAGTGGGGATGATCTCAGCATGCGGAAACTTTGGAAGGTGCCTGAAAACCATACCACGGGTTGACCAAGTCTTGGGTGCCGTCGATTGAGCCTTATTCAAATTGTTGATCACGCTAGATAACACGCTCTTTGCCAGAAACTGTTACTAAGTTCTGCTCAGCATAGTTGCAGTATAAACCACAGGTGAGTGTTGAATAAACAAAGGTACACCTGAGTAGGTGTCTGAAATACGGATTTTCTAGCCGCCCTAGTAGACAAATATCCACGAATACGAGTGGCCAGCTATACAAAATATGCAAAGTATGTCGATGAAAACTGCAGGGAAAGTGAATGCTTCGTAGAAGAAAGAAAAACTCCAGCAATTAATCTGGAAGAGAAACATAGAATAAAATAATCACTTTTCATCCCGAATCAGAAACTCAAAACCTGGAGTGCGTACCAAACCAACTTAGGTAAACTCTTAGAGAAATGTAAGTGATCAATAAGTAGATAACCTTATATCAGATGATTTCTAACCAGATATTTCAGAAATTTATGATCTATGTGATTAATAAACATCAACGAATCGAGGACATTAACAAGCAGAATGACACTACATGAAGGCAGACTCAGAAAAAATGAAAGATCACTTCCATGATAATAATTGCCAGGAGAATATTCATGCTTTATATAAGAAGCGTTCTGTATTCCTAGACAAAACAGCCAGTCTACTCAGGATACGCTTTTCTTCACTCCTTCGCCAACGGACTAAGACCAAAGTCTAGCATTTGTTCTGTTCATTTCTAATGGCAATGGTAATAGTACCAGGTTCCTTATAAGGAAACATTACGAATTGACCGAGCATCCATAGCTACTTTCGATTGAGATTTATAAAATATTTCTGTTAAAACAATATTTCGGGAAAATAGGATTCTCGTGTCCAGTGTCAGTTATCGCTCTTCCCAGTATTGATGGGGTTTCCTTCCTAACCATTTGTTTGGAGACGTGTTGAAAGTCAACATCTTGATTATCTCATTATTTTTTTTTATTTCGAGTTACATATGCTATCTATTTTGGTTGCTGCTGTTGTTGAAAGTGCTCACGGTGCCTGTTATTTGGTACAATAATTTGTTTATGATTCTGTAGCGACAGTCGACAAGTTTCGAGGAAGGGTGGTCATCGCTAAGATTTACAGGTTTCATTCACTCAATAAACTTTTAAATCATTGGCCTGAGTATACAGCCAACAATTTAGATATTTCTGAACGGGTTTGGCGTCATGCATGGCATCCATATGAAAGATCCGAACCAATGAAGCTATTTAGGATAATATATTAGTTTTGTAGCGATTTGTGATGATGGTTGAAACCACCCTTAGCACATCCTATTCCATAGTCAATTTCTTTTATCTCCTATACTCAATGTGTTATAACTGGGTCATACGCCAAAGTATTTGAAGTGTTTAATATTTACTAATTATACATGCGGTTTTTTTACGATGGAATCAATGTATGTGTCCTCAATATATATATATATATATATATATATATATACTCGACTCTCCCGCCGAATTCGACGTATGAGGGTCAAGCAGATCAGTTCCTAGGAAACCGACAGCCCGACAACAGCACATGAGACTTGATTGCAGGGGTGAAGGTTTGATACAGGACCTGGTGCAGTAAGTGCCACAAAGTCCCCAAACGACCATATATATATATATATAATAATTTATCCGAAAATTATAACATAGACATGTTATAAAATCACTACAAAAATAGCCATTTTGTTTCAACAGTTCTGGTGTCTTATCAAATGATGATGTTGAATGCAGAATAAAGGATTTTAAATTTTTTGTAGTGATTTTATATCATGTTTATGCTATAATTTTCGAATAAATAATTATATTTGCTCTACTCTGTATTGAGCACTCTTTTAAGAATAGTATTTGTTGATTATTGGAATTTATTCCGTATGCACCAATCCTATACTTGTATATAATATATATATATATATATATATATATATATATATATATATATATAGGGGGAGAGAGAGAGAGCTGGAGAGAGATGTAGTGGGGTGCCTTTGTGTGTCTGTACGGAGAGAGAGAGAGAAAGAGAGATCTGATTTTTAAAAATAGAATTTTAGGCAAATTGGTGTAAATCTGATGATAGTCTAAAGAAAGAGGTAGCAATACTGATGATGTTTACGAAACAGTTTTATTATTGAATTCTTTAATTAATACGAGAGAATTCATTTATAAAACATGGATACTTAAGTAATTGAATATAAAATATAAAAGCTGTTGCAAATAGGGCATTCTTAAAAGAAAATCGAATTTGGCAAAAAGATTAATTCTGGATTTGTAGAGATCTGTTATGCTTATGCATAAATGCAACGAAGTGGGCGCCACTGATAAAATCGGTGCGTCTAATGATATCTTAAAGGATAATCAAAAATAAGAAAGGTTATTCAAGAGACACGAATCAAAAAGAGGGGATTATCCTAAAGGATATAAGTTAAAAATATCTCAAATATTTCCAATTAAGGACGGAGCGGAAGATCGCAATTAAATGATTGGTAAGAAATGAGAATTACAGAAAACTCGGAGGAAGGAAGAAGTCTTAACGGGACATGTATTCCTAAAAGACGAATATATTTACTTGTATAACAAGTTAAAAGAAGTTGAACAGGTAGAGAAAGTGAAAGTAAAGATAAAACATAAAAATCGGGAGAACAATGAAAGGTTTATTTAGAGAGTAAGCTAAATTGTAAATGAAGCAAACGATGGCAGTGAAAAAAATAAATGAGAGCAACGTAAAGAAAGAAAGAACATCATTATTCGAAGAAGAATGGGAATTTGTCAAAGTGAAAGTAGAAAAAGGGGTAATAAGAAAGGAAAATTCGTAAGCTTGATTAAATGAATGAATAAAATTCGAAAGAAAGAAAGAACGAGAGAAATAATTAATTGGCAAAAATGGGAAGATATAAAAGTGAAAGTGAAAGTAGATAAAATAGACGAAACGAAATCTTGATTCAATGATTAAAGCAAATTTTAAATGAAGAAACGAATTATGAATAGGATAGATGGAAATAAAGAAAATTGGATGAAAGAAACTTAATATTTGGAGAAAATGTCAAAGTGTAAGTGAAAGTAGAGGAAGTAGGGAAGAAGAATGGATAGAGCGAAAGCTTGATTGAAGGAATGAACCAAATTCTAAATAAAGAAAAGTATGCGGGCAAAGAATCAGGGAAATGGAAAAAAAGAAAGACAGACGTCAAAGTGAAAGTGAAAGAAGAGAAATCAAACAGAAGAAAGGAATTACCGAAATCTTGATTAAGAGAATAAACCAAATTCTAAATGAAGAAACCTATTCTTCTAAAGAATAAGATAAATGGAAAGAAAGAAGGAAAGAAGGAAAGACAAACATAGATGGACGAGAAGTAAAGATGAACTGATTGTCTTTCAACGCTGTCCAAAATGAGCTCGTTAAGTCAAAACTCCTGGCAAGCGCAAACAACGCCAAACGCCTCTCCTCCCCAGTCCATTTCCTCTTGCTGTCCCTCACTCGTTCTTTATAATAATTACTCCCTTCCTTCCTACAGCCTTTGCTTCGTCCTTCGGCTCCACCTTTTCCGGCTCTCGCAGAAGTTTTTCCAACTTCTTCCTTACATTCACTTTCACAAGTTTAACAAGTCCTACTTTCATTTTTGTTGCTTTCTTTCCCACTTCCTCTTCTGCAGATTGGTCTCTTAATTTATAACTCGGCCACCATCCAGCGTCTCCCGACAGCTTCTTCTCGTATGTCCATGTGTAACACATAGAAAACGCAAAGTATTACATACACTCACACACATGGAATAGTTTATTTGGGCAGCACTCTCACTTTTATACACATTACACTAAAGACGACTGGTAAGGTACTGGGATTAAGGTTATTATTTAATTTTCCTTACTGGGTATGAATTGTGTAAAATTGTTCAAACATTTTATATATCAAAACGCTTTCGGATATTCTTGTAGCCATTATCAAGGTTGTTTTTAATTTTTTTAGTTGAATGTGTAGATTTTTATATATGATTCTAGAGTGATCGGAATGTATTTTTATTTATTAAACACGGTCAGCACATTGTGGCCGTGTTCATAGTTAATGATACTCAGTGTATTTTTCTATATGCATCCATTATTATTTTTCGTCTTTTTTAAAAAAATGTCGATGAGGCTATTGTTCCTTTATTTCCTACACGTATGTTGCCAACGGAGTTTTTGTGTGTTTTTAAATGAGTCCTAATTGATCTACTGGCAGAGAGGTGTAACGTGAGTCTTTATTAGAACTCAGTTAAACACACAAGGAAACCTACCAAAGTCCATTCACAAAATAATTTCCATCACTCTAGGAACATGTATAAAAATCTACACATTCAGCTAAAATAATGAAAAGTCCTTGATGATGGCTAACAGCCGAAAACGCTCGAATATAGACAAGATTGGAACAACTATTACAGAGTACACTTATAAGAACACAAGAAAAATTAGATGAAAATCTTAATCGCTGTACTTTGTTAGTCGTCTAATTAAACTTGTATATATATATATATATATATATATATATATATATATATATATATATATATATATATATATATATGCATTCTTCGGCAGGATACAAAACTGCGTCCTCCTAGGCGAAACTATCCTTAGGTCTGATGCGCTCTTGATTTCAGGCTGGTAGATGTAAATAAATAAATATACTGCTTAATAAATAAAGAAAGTACCTACTAAATAGGCATCCATCAAAAATAAAGTTTAAGCAATAAATTAATATATATATATATATATATATACATACATATATATATATATATACATATATATATATATATATATATATATATATATATATATATATATGTATATATATATATGTATGTATGTATGTGTGTGTGTTTGTAATGCATGTTATAATGATATTTCTTTGTCTTTATCAAAACCTCAAGTTCTATATACTTCTGATCTATCTATCTATCTATCTATCTATATATCTATCTATGTGTGTGTCTGTACGTGTCCCTCCAATTTGTGCGTAAATTAAAAATAATAATACTGAATTCTTCTTATACTTGTAATATTTGTCACCGATTTAATTGTATGAAAATTTTGATCTGAGAAATTACAGTTGAATTTCGATTCTAAGTAAATAAATTATAATCTCCATGGACGCTTAAAATTGTCTGTTTCTTAATATAATTAATATTTGCTCTGTTTTTACATTGAGCTCTCTGGATTATATCTTCCTTGTAATTATCCATACGGATTACCAAACACATCTTTGCATATATATGCATATATATATATATATATATATATATATATATATATATATATATATATATATATATATATATATATATATATATATATATACATATATATATATATATATATATATATATATATACATATATATATATATATATATATATATATATATATATACATACATACATATACATACATATATATATATATATATATATATATATATATATATATATATATATATATATATATATATATATATATAGATAGATAGATAGATAGAGAGAGAGAATTTATAACGGTTTAATGCCGTTCTCTTTTGTCTCCTTCTCTTTGGTAGTTTTCTAAGTTGTTCCCTGTCGATTAGAAGTATTCTCTCCCTCTCTAAGCCTCGCTGAATCTTTTTGTACTTCGATGCTTTCTTGGGTTTCTTCTTTTTCTCTAAGTATTCTTTGAAATGTTTCCAGCCATTTTTTCTGTCTTTATAATTCCTTGTTTCTCCAGGCATTAGTTCTATCCATCAGCAACATAATGATTCTGTTACTTCATTTCCTCCTCTCGCTAATTTATGGGAAATTTTCTCCAAAATTTTGATTCTTCATCTTACTCCGACCGCTCGTATTTAGTTCATCATTCTCTCATTCCTTTCCAAAACTATTTTCCTTAATTCCCCTTTCATGTTCCTCTGCTTTCATTCGTTCTTCCTTCTTTACATCCTTTGTTTCTCTTCATCTTTGTCTTTTTTCTTTTCTTTCCTCCAAGTCTAATTGAATAACAATTGCAATAACCCACGCACCAAAGTCAAATACAACATTGATTTGGTCAGATTGGAAACCTTTGAAAATCTAAAACACACACTCCTGCCTCCATCGAAGTATTTCCCAGTCTCCACCACCACACCAACTTATACACAACCTGTCCTTTATTATCCACCTCCCTCACCGTTAACTTTCTTACCCTCTTTGCATACCCCTGCCAACCTCATGGACTTCATTTAGCACGTCACACGTTTTACGCGAAACTATTTCCAACTGAATTTTTCACTTCTATAGGATTCTATTTTTCTTTTTTTTATCTAGCTTTATTTTTTTTTTTCATATTTTTGTTTAAACTATTTCAGTTTGGACAAAATCCAGTATGTTATATCCACCTGCACCCACCAACCTTGATTCAACTTTTACTTTATTTCTCAGATATTAAAGAGGATGCTGAAAAGTACTCCGCCTGAAAACCTGAACAAATGTAAAACATCAGATTTACTTTTTTTTTGTGGGGGCTTTGGGGGGTAGGCTTGTTGGTGAGGTCGAGAACTTTTCAACGCTTCCCGTAGTATTTATCATGGGCGCAAGCGTACGTCTTCTTTTTCCTGATTTTCGCTTTCATATTTCTGGAAGCATTTGGCGCTTACTATGATGGATATCTTTGAAAGAAAATTACAAAAAAAAACAATAATAATTGGAACTAAATCAAGAAAACTTCAGAATCTCAACCATGATTATAAATAAATGAATAAATATAACAGGTGGAGATTAAAATTAAATAAATCAAGAATTTAATTAAATTATCAATTATATGAATATAAGTATTTTAAATACGAACAACTTTAAGATAAAAACGAACACGTTCATTTTTCTTCTTTTTTATTTAATTTTTTTAATGGCGTACAAATTGGCATGAGATGTTGTAAAACAAATTATGCTATTGCTTGAATTACTGGCATGATTTCATTTAAATTATTTAAAGAATAAAAATAATATTAATAATATTTAAAAAATAAAAAATGATTATCTGTGTCTAAGTAATAGCATCTACAAAGAGCTTTGTAAAAAATAAACTGTACGAATAAAAAGAATGATATATCATTTTAAATTAAATAATGAACATAAAAGTATATATAAAATTTTAAAAATATTAATTTAATATTAAAAAAACCTTAAATGACGCAGATCTGTCTGAGAAAATAATTAAATAGATACTGACAATATTAAGAAAGATATTATATTCGTTATACTTTTCATTAAAAAAATATCAATAATTTTTATTACAAGCGTATGCTGAAAATTTTTCGATGGGACGAAGAAGTGATTAAAAAATTTAAAAAAAAAACTTTTATGTTTCGTCAGTGTCCAAATTCTGGAATGTGGGTCAGGCCGAGAAATATTCAACACCCCTTTCCAAATAGTTAGTATTTAACAAAATAATATCTATGCAGATGATATGATTGAATACAAATGTTTTAATAGATAACTTGCGAGTTGTGGAAGTGAAAGATGTTTAAAATAACAAAAAAATAAATAAATATTTTAAAATATATTCCCGAAATGGTCGGGAAGGTTTTGTAAGGTTTTCGCTGGGGTCTGGTTACCAGCTTTTAGGGTCCCGTAGTGATTTTTCAAACATCGATCGCGTGTCAGTCTGAAACACGTGTGTAATTCTGTTTACATATGTGCGTTAACCGTACAGGTGAATTGTGAATGGATATATGGCATTGAAACCACGTGTGAAATACAAGTACACACAACGACACCCGTAAGCTCAAACAGATACAAACATTACATACACACGCACGCGCACACACACACGAACACTCACACGAACGCGTGCATAGGCATGGCTTCGAACACGCACGTGCGCGCCCAAAACAAAGACGTAGACACATGCATGTACAAACACTCAAATACACACGTAGAAAAATCCCCAAAAACACATTTAAATTTACGCTTAAAATCGATAGTATATTTTCGGATAAATACAGACATATACACACTTTTACATAAACACGATTAAATCCATTCACCCATACGTACATATAAATGCAAGTAAATACACAAACACACACTTATACACACACAAACATATATATATATATATATATATATGTGTGTGTGTGTGTTGGTATAAATATACTGATAAAATATTTTTCATAAACACATATACGTATATGTATGTATATATATAATCGATATATATATATATATTTTTATATATATATGTGTATATATATATGTGTATATATATATATATATATCTGTATGTATGTAGGTATGTATGTATAGCTATATATGTGTATACGTGTGTACTTTTAAATAAAACAATATTGTAAATATAAACATTTTTTTTTATATGACACTCGATAACTTCGAGTTGAATACCAGAAAAAGGCGACAGTTTTATGGCTAGATCTACAACTCAGTCAAGCTGAACGGCTTGGACGTCTACCTAGGGACACTTACCTTCCATTATGCTCTCTGTGCGACGCCGCCGCGAGCTGGGCATGCTGTGCCCGCTGCACGAGCCTCCGGGGTCTCGGAGCCCGCCGTTTGGCGCGACTGGGCATGTTTTTGAAACACCAACCTCAGATCGTGTCGGCCATCTTGGATTTAAAAACCGGAAGTGTATGTGTTCGCTTGTATGTGCATATGCGCATGTCTGCTATTTTTTTTTCTCAACACTTAGGCGAATTTTTGCGTACATTCATAGGTGGGCAAAAATACAGCAGATATCATTGTAGGTAAAGGTTTTCAAAGAATAGACACTGGGGATATGTTGACAGAGAGTTTATTATTGTTGTTCTTGCAAAAACGAATATTGTTTACAAGCATAGGACATTTTTTTTAGAAAAAAACCCATCCACATTTAAACACACACACACACACACACACACATATATATATATATATATATATATATATATATATATATATATATATATATATATATATATATATATATATATATATATATATATATATATATATATATATATATATATATATATATATATAAACATATATATATGTATTTGCATATATATATATACATCCATGTATATATGCATCTGCGTATTTATTGGAGGCACGGTGGAGTTATGGATAGTGTCTCGGAATGAGAAATCGGAGACCTGAGTTCGAATTCTATTCAAATCCATGACATTCACTTACGTGCAGTCATGTATGGGAAGAGATATAATCTCGTAAGCGTGTATCACGCATGACACAAATGACTGACTGATATATTTATTAAACAATATACGTATTAAAAAAAAATTCTATCACAATGTTTGCTATGAATAATGTTTTAAATGTGTGTTTTTGTGCGCCAATGCGTGTTTGTGTGTGTTAGACTCAATCTATTTAGGTGGAAATCCATCTTGGTATCGAAGAATAAGTTGTTTACCATCAAAGAATTAACCGGTATTTCCTGTGAACCCTATTTGATAGAATGTGTGTAAACACACACACACACATAGTCACTCAGGCATAACCACAAACACAGACACATATGTATATATATATATATATATATATATATTCATATAAATATCAAAGTGGACATTGAGGTCAGCAGCGATCAGCTACAGTCCGTTTGATTGAAGCAAGCATCAGGCGGCTGCGTTCAGGCATGAAACAGAATGACGGCACTGAGTGTTGTCCTCAATGTCCTCTTTCATATTTGCATAAGTTCTATCCCAGATGTTGATCATATTATCCATAAATATAGCCTGCCTTAACTTTTTATCATATATATATATATATATATATATATATATATATATATATATATATATGCCAATTAAGAAATTGTATTCCTCAAGAATCAACTTTTGTAAATAATTATATAGGCCACACTACAATTTGTTTAACACGCAGATTAACTCTACACCTTTCTAAAAATAGCTCAATTAGATCTCATTTAAATATTCATGGAGACCTACCGGACACTCTTCGGAATATACTTGTCGACAACACTAATATAATAGCATCATCCACTAAAAATAATGGAAGCCTTACTAATAAAAACAAACAAACCAACACTTAATAATATTAACTTTGAACATGGACATAATATCTTGACCGTGTTTTGAAACAAAAAATGAATCACTTTATAAAACATACATATAACAAACTATTTCTAATTCTAACAGTTGAAATATAATCCTTGAAAATGGCTAAAGCCGAAAGCGCTCGGATAAAAAGAACATTCGGACAGTTTTTATATAATTTATCCTCTGAAAAGAAAAATTTTATTAGATCGCACGAGAAACTATATAAAAAACTAAAAAAAAGCACTTTGTCAGTCGTTTTTAATGAAATGTGCATGAAAGAAGGATTGCTGCCTAAATACACAAATATATATATATATTTCAGTTTGAAAGATAACAAGCCATCCTACCCCTCATAAGTCTTCAATATTATAAATCCCCAGAAAAAAGATTTTCTAGGTCAAGCATCTAGACTTGCTGTTGTCTTGTTTTTTAAATATTCTGTATAAATTTAAATTTAAACCATTTGTAATTTCGGTCTGATGAGACGGCTGTTAATAACTTACCCGTTGAAGTAACTTATAATTCATAACCGTGTTTTCCATAATGCGTTAAGTTTTTCATTGATATATATATCTCCGATATCTCAAGCCGAGCCGTTATCCACTACTATATATATATATATATATATATATATATATATATATATATATATATATATATAAAATAAAAACAGACCACTTTAAGGTTCCATATTAACCTTAAAGTTGTCTGTTTTTATTTAAATTATTAGCTCTGATTTACATTGAGCTCTCTGGATTTTATCCTCCTTGGGTCTACCCATACGGATTACCTAGTTTTTCGTAAACTATATATATATATATATATATATATATATATATATATATATGTATAATTATTTATTTGAATATTACAACATAAATATGTTATAAAATCACGACAAAAGTAGCCATTTTGTTTCAACACTTCTTGTGTCTTGTCAAGTGATGATATAGAATATAGAATAAATGGTTTTAAAAGTTTCAAATTAATCAACGATCCTTAGCTAGGAGTAAACGCTGTTACATAAGCTAGAGTAGCCAATCAAAATACAAGTATAGGGTGATTCGAAAAATTAGACAACTAAGCAAGGTTATCATAGATATTAAAAGATTTATAAAATTTGAAATTAAAAGTAAAAAATTAAAATTACCTAAATAGAAATCTAAATCAAATCTCTATTAAGTTTTAAATTGTAGAATTACCAAGGAGAAATTTTTTTACTCCTAGCTAAGGATCGTTGATTAATTTGAAACTTTTAAAACCATTTATTCTATATTCTATATCATCACTTGACAAGACACAAGAAGTGTTGAAACAAAATGGCTACTTTTGTCGTGATTTTATAACATATTTATGTTGTAATATTCAAATAAATAATTATATCTGCTCTACTCTGTATTGAGCACTCTTTAAAGAATATTAATTGTTGGTTATTAGATTTCACTCCGTATATACCAATCCTAAACTTGTATATATATATATATGTATATATATATGTATATTTGCGAGTATGTATAAATATCACTCAAATGTTTATTCAAATGCGGCTCGGATTAATCCCGAAAAGTATTTGTTTTGTTAATTTTCTGTTAAATTATCGTCATCTGTCGATAGTTACATGTAGTACATCATTAAGTGCCTGGAAAATGTTAGTGTCTTATTTACAAGAAATACATAAATTGATTAACAAAACAATTCGCAATTAATGCCGATTCGTTTGACCGAATATAGATGATCATAGATGACGAATCTCACTGACTGGGTATTTTCTTAAAGTTCATTATGCATTAATGGCGGCCTGTTCTCCATTTTGCACAGTCATCAGCTACAGCTTCAAAAGAAGTAAGAGGTACGTTGTCTTTATACCTGGGTGGGTGTCTACCTACATTACGCGCACTGTACTGAAGCCGACTGCATAACAGTACATTGGTTTGGGCGTACGGTACTCAGTCATCTGTAGGACATGGCCAGTCCATAGGATTGCATCAGAAAAAACCCGATTTACATATATATAATGTGTCTCAACG
>OZ038506.1:89223558-89251058 GCA_964036315.1 Acanthosepion esculentum | reverse complement strand
TATATATATATATATATATATATATATACATACATATATATATATATTAGTAATGAATATAATATTTTTATATTCATAATTACAGTATATATATATTTTAATATAAATTATAGCTCTGTTATTATACATTGAGCACTATTTTATTACTACCAGCAGTCAATGTGTAATGCCATATATATATATATATATATATATATATATATATATATATATATATATATATATATGAATCGTGGATAAGTTCTTGTATATTTTGGTTTCTCAACCTAAGGTATTTTCCCTTTACTATTTTTTTTCGATAACATGGTTTTCATCGTTGTCAGTTCAAACCTCGTTTTTCCATCATTCTTATCTACAAATGCACGTGGCTCATTAACCAGTACTTCTCATTTACTCCTTTTTTTTTTGGTTTTGTCTTATTCATTTATTCTTGGTCTTACAATTCAACTTTTCTGGATTCTTTGTCTTCTTCGTTTTCAATCGCTTACTGGAATATTATCGTCCAATTACAGTTGTTTCTTTCTCAACTTCTAGCTCTCTCGTTCCTTTACAAGCATCATTCACAGTGTTTCAGTTCCACCTCTCTTAGCTTGACTATGTTCCTTAACAAGATGACTGCGAAATATTTTATCCTTTTTTTTTTCATATTTCATTTACTTTTTACTTTTTATTCTACAGTTCTGCTTTAACCGCCAATAGTTGCTCCTCATTACAATTCCTGTCGTCTTTTTTATTTTATTTAGCACATGTTTTGTTCATAATCTTCTTCTCGATGAAATTACGGGATAAGTCACAATCATTTTTAAGGTCAACTTGATTTTTCTATCTTCTCAAATTTTACAATCTAGTCATATTTCTTTTTCCCCCGTCTTTATTTTTTTTTACTTCATTTCTTATTTTAAAAAAAAAATATTGTCATAATTGTCCATTTTATAACTTCAATTTCTCTCTCATTTATCACATCGATGATGCCAGTTAACAACTTATTGCCAATGCTTCATCGTTCGATTTGTTTATTTTTGTAACTGATCCCGATCACTTGGTTTTCTTTATTCTTTCCAAGTCTTTTTGATTTCTTGGATCATCTGTTTCTGTTTCTAATTCTTTCTGTCATGTTTTATTTTCGCTTTATTCCTCGAAAATCATTCATTCTTTCATTTATCTAAAATTAAGGCGTGAAATTGTTTACTTTTTTAAATTTATTTCTTTGCATAATTTTCGACTTTCTTTACACCCTTTCTTTCTTTCTTTCTTTCTTTCTTTCAACCAGTGTATTTCATTCTTTCATTCTTCCTTTCAGCCAGTGTCTGTCTGTCTTTCTTTCTTTCTTTCTTTCTTTCTTTCTTTCAGCCAGAGTATTTCATTCTTTCATTCTTCCTTTCAGCCAGTGTCTTTCATTCTTTCTTTCTTTCTTTCTTTCTTTCTTTCAACCAGTATATTTCATTCTTTCATTCTTCCTTTCAGCTAATGTCTTTCTTTCTTTCTTTCTTTCTTTCTTTCTTTCTTTCAACCAGTATATTTCATTCTTTCATTCTTCCTTTCCGTTAATGTCTTTCTTTCTTTCTTTCTTTCTTTCTTTCAACCAGTGTATTTCATTCTTTCATTCTTCTTTTCAGCTAATGTCTTTCTTTCTTTCTTTCTTTCTTTCTTTCTTTCTTTCTTTCTTTCTTTCAACCAGTGTATTTCATTCTTTCATTCTTCCTTTCAGCCAGTGTCTTTCATTCTTTCCTTCTTTCTTTCTTTCTTTCTTTCTTTCTTTCTTTCATTCTTTCTTTCTTTCTTTCCTTCTTTCTTTCTTTTTTTCTTTCCTTCTTTCTTTCTTTCTTTCTTTCTTTCTTTCTTTCTTTCTTTCTTTCAACCAGTATATTTCATTCTTTCATTCTTCCTTTCAGTTAATGTCTTTCTTTCTTTCTTTCTTTCTTTCAATCAGTGTCTTCCTTACTTTCTTATTATTTTTCACGAATACTTTCTTTCTTTTTTCTTCCTTTCTTTTTTAAAGCAATTATAATTTTCGCGAATACTTTCCTCTTCTTTCTTTCTTTCTTTCTTTCTTTCTTTCTTTCTTTCTTTCTTTCTTTCTTTCTTTGGAGTATCTATTTTTCATTTTTCATTGTCTCTTTTGTCAAGTCCTGTTATTTTGCGTTTATATTTCTTTCCCAGTTTCTCGCTTTCCACTTTATCATTTCCGTTCATTTCTTTCACTTCAAAGAAAACACATTCTAATTTCACATACATTTATCAATGTGTTTTTCTTCTTATTTTTTCTGGTGACATTCAACCATTGACGTATTCACTTTAATATGGCAGGGCTTTTTGACCTCTTACTGACATCTTTTCAATACAAATCAATCTTGCCTTCTGAAACTCGCTATAGACAAAATCATAACAAAAGGAAATGCCTTTCATTGGCTCAAATGAATATTCACCATCGATTTCAATCCAAGGTAAACGGATAGAGAAGTCGATGTTCCATCAAAATATTCAGTGTTAAACTCATTAAAAACAGACAATGTGTTATAAGATTTCCAAAATTCTCGTAAATACAAAAAGATTTGCCCACCCAAACATGCGACTATAAAATCGCCGACCAAGTTTAAACCAAAAATCAATTAATTGCATAAACCAGAGGAACGTCCGACAAAATAGATTCTGTCATATTTTCCTTAACATAAGCAACATATATAGTTACGCCCCTTGATTTTTTATTTTCTTCGAGGCATATGCATCAACACGTGGAAATCTAATAAGCGTTTACAAACATACGAAAAGCTGAAACGAAAACTATTTAAAGTAAAACAATATTTTCTGAATACTCACCCATCGTTAAAACAATTTTAATTTTAATATTTCTCTATAAACATGCATATATTATAAATATTACATATAAATGTAGAAAAACGTGAGTTTTTTTTTTCTAAATCTTATATTTACTCTATGCAACAAGTTTTCTTTCAGACTTTTTAACAAGTTAACTTTTACCCATACGATAATTAATACGGAAGGTAAAACAATCGTCCAAACATTAAAACTAGACGCCAGAATAAATTGTGTCGGTAAATCACAAGAAGTTATCAAACGAATTGGCCACAAAGAAAATTTCAGAACACACTCAAAAGGCAGGAAAAATAGTCAGCTCCCTGTACCGCTCCAAGTATATAAGTACCTGGCACCGGATGCTCTCCTCTAACGTTAAAATAGAGAGATCAGGCCTAAAATGGAGTAATATTGTTTTATTTGGCCGGAAGCTGCCCGGTCCTTATTCTTCACCCAAAAAGCCTCACCGAATCCTTTTGTGTGTCAGATTATTTTCCATTCACTAACCTCTCTATTTCAGGCAGGATGTGGAAAGACTCAGATCCCTATCCTTATTTGGAAAGTGCTCGGGCGGACTGCATTCCTTGGTCCCGCTAGTTCGAAAATCCACTCATATTGTAGCAAACCAACCACATTCATTCCATGTTCCATTGGTGTTTCACTCAAACCACTGCTCTGTGAAACCGACTCCCAATAGGATTTTCCCCCGATTACTAATATCTTAAACTGTTCAAGTATTGGGTTATCTTCCTCTCCTGTCCGCATAAACTGCATATTAATGTTACCCTCTACCCCGATAAGGAACACAACGTGTATTTATGATTAGTAGTCTTTTACACACACATATATATATATATATATATATATAAATATATATGTATGTGTGTGTGTGTGCGTGTGTGTGCATGAGGTGTATTTAGTCACGAAGATCCTATATATATATATATATATATATATATATATATATATATATATCGACTATTGTGATATAAATTTTTTAATACGTATATTGTTCGATAAATATGTACATGCATATAAATATGTATACAAATACATATATATATATATATATATATATATATATATATATATATATAGATAGATAGATAGATAGATAGATAGATAAAAATCAGTGGTTAAATAATCCAAGTGGATATAAAATATTAAAACTGATTCACAAAGAGGGTTCAATGTATTTATTAGAGAGCATATGTAAATAAATTACATATAATTGAAATTCAAAGATACCCCATTTCAATAGCTATTTCTCCCCGCAAGAAGAATTAACCTTGTAAGATTAATACTTGCGGGGAGAAATAGCTATTGAAATGGGGTATCTTTGGATTTCAATTATATGTGATTTATATTTATATATATTTATATATATATATATATATATATATATACACACACACACACACACACACACACACATATATATATATATATATAAATATATTTGAGGTGTGAATTTGTAAACAGTGACTATTTAAGCTGCACGACTCTTCGACAGAATTGTATATGCACAAAAGCTGAGTATCATCTACCATATATTAAGTTGTGAAAGCAGAATAACATATATCTTAATTTTATGACTTCCAAAATCCCAAGAACATTATATTTCGGCATTAAGTGACTCATAATGTTAGCGGAGTCCATTATATGATACGGGGATCCCCGTATCATATAATGGACTCCGCTAACACTGCGTAACCATTTACGTTTTTATTAAAAGTGTCAGCCTATATTCAGCTCCTGAATATTGCGTTTTCGAAAAAACTCCGAGTCGTGCTATGAGTGAGGGATAATATGTATGAGGATGCTGAGAATTCCAGAGAACTTAGGTAAGCAAGTGCGAGAAATGTGGATCTACATCTTAGAACAAACCCGAAGCTCGTTCTCAGGATGCAGCTTCTTCCAGTCAAGCGCTTGTGGCTTAAAAAATAACCGTTTCGTTATATCATCGTCCACGAATAAAAACCATGAGACTTTCTGAGCAATAAACAACTTTTATTTTCTGGTTGCAAACTACTGCTCTAGACATGTGAAGCAGAGATTTGATTTGGCTTGTTTAACGGCACATCAACTCGTTATGAGTCACTTAATGCCGAAATATAATGTTCTTGGGATTTTGGAAGTCATAAAATTAAGATATATGTTATTCTGCTTTCACAACTTAATATATGGTAGATGATACTCAGCTTTTGTGCATGTACAATTTTGTCAAGACATGATTACTAGAGGCGGTGATATGAGTGTTTTACGTAATTTTGCTGAAGTTTTATTTTGGAATACAGTTTGATTTCTTTACGTAATTGTAGGATATTATATGGATTAATGTCATGAAAGTTCTTTCATGTAGCTTGTTCTGTTGGTTGAGTTTTTTTTAGAGGCGTATGGGTTATTTAATGACGAAATCAAAATATTTTGAACAAAATTATATGCATACAACTGCAGATAAACACCTATTATAAGTAGGTATTGTTGTTCATTTTACTATAAATATCTATTGTTGGACATTTTTAAATAAAAATGTATTGCTCACATTTTTACTATAAAATGTATCTTTTATACTTTCATAGCGTTTTATAATGTTTAGGCGTTCATTATTTTCCCATACCTGGGACCCTAAATGTTGCTACAGTCCCTTGTTAGGGTGGACATAGAAGCAGAAACCATAAGGGGTTGTCACACGTTCCTCAGAACGTTCAACCTCCAGATGAGAACAGCGAAGCAGAAAGGTGAGTGGGGACGTGTCCAATCTTAAGGGCGTGTCTTCCGATTCGCTTCGCTGCTAGACTATCTAGTATTCTCGCTCTGTGACTCCTTTCCTTCACTCTCCCCTTTCTTTGGGTAGTAACCACTGTCTTATAGAGAAAATCGTTCTTTGTCCTGTCATCTTTGTCTAAAAATATAATTTATCTTAATTCAGTGACATCCTTTGTCAGGGCCGCTTGCCATGTTACTTGTGAAGTTCACTTTAATTAGCTGATAATCAGCAGGAAAATAAACGTCTGACGCTATTTTTGTAAAAGATAAGGTATCCATTTTACAACATACTGCTGGCACTGATACTGATACAGGATTCTGAGAATGCCATGAATTGAACATTTTACACATAAAATTTTATATGTAAAATTATATTTATAACATTTTTTATATGCATAAAAATAAAATAAAAGTAAAATTATTGATAAATCAATTGCATATAAGAATAGAGGGCAATTTATGACTATATATAAATATAAAAGTGGCAGTTGATATTTTCGGGTCATTTATTGAGAAAGGAATGCCTGGAAAATTTTACACTCACACGATATATTGAAGGCAAATAGAAAAGATGGCAATATTTAGTCACCTACATAACGAGCTTTTTTACGTACATGGTAAATCAGGTATCACTAGTAAAAAGACTAACATTGCTAAGACTTACAAAGTATAAGAAGTTGTGACGGGAAGAAGAATTCAATTCTTTGAGTTCTATTCTTGGATATAGCGACACCGAAGGCGATCGGGATAGGAAAAGATGCCTTTAAAAACGAACCTAAGTATTAAGGAACAAGAAAATATCGTTCGAAACAAACAAAAGAGTACTTAACTGTCATGTAATATCGGTCCTCCAATATTGCAGTGAAGGCGGGAAATTCTCCTCATAGGTGACGAAAATTATTGGAGCAACAGAAATTTGGTTCTACAGAAGGTTGTTGAGAATGCCATGTACCGAACATATGAACAATGAAGGGGTTTTACAGAAAATGGAAACAAGAATGACATTTTAGTTAACATGAGAAAGAGACTTGGAATTTCTATGACACATAATAAGAAAAGAGGGCTTGGGAAATGTGATACTCACAGGGCAGATTGAAGGTAAAAAAGACAGGAAAACTGATGTTAAGCTACCTAACGATCGTGTCTAAATGCATGGCAGAACAAAGTTTAGGAATGGTAGCAAAAAGAAAAAAATACTAAGAGCTTGACAGGAAAGAGTGGAGATCCATGATCGAGTAAGATGATTCATAGCATTTTCCGCGTAGAAGGAACAACTTTATGAATTTGTAGATCCAACTTTTAATAAAATCGGAAAAGCACGCTTATATATCTCGATTACTTTCTATAGAGTCGTTCGTCTTTCGTCATAGGAGTAGATACGCCGAAGTCTCATATAATGACCGACATTGGCTCAGGTAAATAACGTTTTTTATAGGAGGGAAATCGAGAGAATCCAAGTGCGTATCAAACGGAACAAATCGCCGATATAGGCAAGGGTGAATAAAAGGAAGAGAGAACGGAATATTTGAGGACATTGAATGGGAATGCGACACGGAGATGTGAAGTGTGCTTGTCGCGTGAGCTTGTCTTTTCTATTTGGGCAAATGTCACGTCAGTCAAAGTATCACATTTGATTGTCAGGTTCCGTTCTTTAACTGAAGTAACTGTTCGGGATACTGGATTTATATTTTGTAGGGTCTATTTCGTCCAAACAACCAGCCAACCCTTCCTTTCTATCTATCTATCTATCTATCTATCTATCTATCTATCTATCTATCTATCTATCTATCTATCTATCGCAATCTGGCCATATCTATCTATATTTCATATATATATATCTCAGTCTGGTCATATCTATCTATCTATCTATCCCTCGGTCTGGTCATTATCTATCTATCTATCTATCTATCTATCTATCTATCTATCTATCTATCTATCCATCTCATTCATTTTATGTCTTATGTCTATCTATCTATCTATCTATCTATCGCGATCTGTTCATATCTATCTATATCTATATATCTCAGTCTGGTCACATCTATCTATCTATCTATCTATCTATCTATCTATCTATCTATCTATCTATCGCAATCTGGCCATATCTATCTATATTTCATATATATATATCTCAGTCTGGTCATATCTATCTATCTATCTATCCCTCGGTCTGGTCATTATCTATCTATCTATCTATCTATCTATCTATCTATCTATCTATCTATCTATCTATCTATCTATCTATCCATCTCATTCATTTTATGTCTTATGTCTATCTATCTATCTATCTATCTATCTATCTATCTATCTATCTATCTATCTATCTATCTATCTATCTATCTATCTATCGCGATCTGTTCATATCTATCTATATCTATATATCTCAGTCTGGTCACATCTATCTATCTATCTATCTATCTATACCTCGGTCTGGTCATATCTATCTATCTATCTCATTCATTTTATGTCTCATATCTATCTATCTATCTATCTATTTATCTATCTATCGCAATCTGTTCATATCTATGTATATCTATATATCTCAGTCTGGTCATATCTATCTATCTATCTATCTATCTATCTATCTATCTATCTATCTATCTATCTATTTCTGTTCATATCTATCTATCTCAATCTATTCATATATATATATATATATATATATATATATATATATATATATATATATATATATATTTGTCGAGCTATCTAGCTAGCTATATATCACATTCTCTTCATTTCTATGGTTGTTTTTATCTCCCCCTCACAGACTGTTCTAATCTATAAATCTATCTCTACTTTTTACCATCTATCTATCTATCTATCTATCTATCTATCTATCTATCTATCTATCTATCTATCTATGTGTTATTTATTGTATTCCTTCGCATTGGCATTTCTTATATTTAATATACATTTCTCATGCGGATTATATTATAAATACAAATATTTTAGCTACGTAATTTGTTACACAAACCTACCAAATCTCTCTCTCTCTCTCTCTCTCTCTCTCTCTCTCTCTCTCTCTCTTATATATATATATACCGATCGTAATATTTGTACATGTGCCTTTTCTCTGCTTGTATCGGATTGGTACGCCTATGTAAGTGACAGTTAATTGGACAAAATGTATGGTAGTGTCTTTAGATTCGCGTAAGCCTGGTGGCCATACACATTTGGCAACTTGTGAATATAATCCATTTCCGTGCAGAAATTTGATCGGTAGTATTAATTTATCACAACGAATCAGATATCGTGAATATCATAGTGGTCAAGAAATTCCAATTATTCATATAATTATTACATAATTTGGTTAAAAGTTTAACTTTAATTCCTCCAAAGCAAAAAAGAAATACTCTTTTAATCCTCTTAGGGAACCTTTTTTGCCTTCCATAATCATGGCTGATGCTAACCTCCAGGAAAGTGACTCGTTGCGCCTTCTTGGGCTAACGTTTACGGCTGACATGAAATCGGACGATTATATTGAATCAAATGATAGTTCTGGTGCTAGGATAGCTGGTTTACTGTGTCGACATAAAAAAAAAGTTTTCACTCCAGGATCTATACCACACATTTATAAATCTACATTACGTCTAGACTTTAGAGTAATGGATAGCTGCACGGATTGAGACATCGGAGAGTCGGGTTCGAATACCAGTCGAATCTATGACCTTCATTTACGTGCTAATACCCTTGGTAAAGTTAAGATCCTCTTCACCGATCAGCTATGGGTAAATAGCTGGACAGATTTGGCTCTATAGCCTTGCGTGTCAACCGGTCTAGGTGAAAGTAACTCTGAATTCAAAACTGTATGTAGCCCTGGCGTAGCGAAAACTATAGAGCTAAGGAAAGAATAGGTTCGCATTGACTCAATGATCTTGACTACGGTCCAATGATGATGATGATACCCATTTGTTTGGGATCTTATTGCCACATATAATCTGATGAATTTCCCTCCGTGGTAACTAGACTTTATGAATTTAAGCGTAGTATTTGATTGGCTGCAATATCATCATTTTACAGTAGAAATGGCTAGATGTATCTGTAAGTTTATATGCTAACAGCTTCTTTTCTCATATTACTGTCTTCTTGTTTCCCATTTAACTTTGATCTTCAAAGGTGTATTGTCAATCGTTATCTTCTGTCTTCTTAATTCCTGCCCGTTTATTCCTCTCGTTCTTTAATAATGTTATTTTTTTATATTCACTAACACCCAGTAAACCACCTTGCGACATAACGGCTTTATTGCCTTGATTGGGATGAAGTTATTACAAAGGTATTCTTCGTAGATAATATAATTTTAACTTAATTCTTAATTTTTTATGGCCAATTAAAATATTTTGTGTTCAGTTAAAATGTTTTTTTACCATAACATATTCAGAAAAAACATCAACACTTTAATTAAACATTTCATATGCGATTTCGCAAAAAACTGCTGGGGCTGCACGATATCCACGTTATATCTGGGAATGATATTAGAATAATGCAGAAACCATACCGCCAGCATACCGCCAGCATACTAATAGGAAATGAATTCAGTATATATGCAAAAATAGAAAGCGGTTTTAAAACAAGGATATCTCTTTTCACCGGTCTTATTCGACCGATACAATGAGGTGAATTAGAGAAAATTAGAATTCTAGAAGGATTCATTGTTAGCGGTCACAATCTTAGTAACATAATGACACAGTGTTGATAACAGACACAGAAAGAAAACAAGAACTACAGAATGTATTGAAAGAAAGTGAGAGAAAAAAAAAAGACTAAACGTCAATGGCGAGATGAAAGAATCCATGATTGTTAACAAAAGAAACAGCAGAAAATGCTGAAATCAATGATGTGCAACTATTTAAATGACTGCGATTTAACAGAGGACGGGAAGTGCGACACTGAATATACGTGGGCGCATTAGGATAAAGATGTTGGTTAGATCCCGTGACTAGACCCAAAGAGTTGTGAGTTAAATACCAGGCTACAGCAGTCTTGCGTCTTGCCTAGTTCATTTGTATTACTGGGGGTGACTTTACTTCACAGCAAAACCCGACCTGATATTGTTTCTAACTAGGCTCCACTTGCAAATTTATGTCGTTTTATGAACACCTTTCATCAATATGGCGCATATTTGGCTACTATGCATGTACCTGGTGTACACTTATTAGACTGAGTGTCATGATGGGCACATTTGGTTTCAGTTGGAGTCAGGGATTACTCTTGGCAGTATATTAATTGTTTTTTGCTCAATACAATTTCATGTTAAATTTTGTGTTTAATATATCAGTGAAATGGAAATATCTATCAGAAGAAAAAATGATTAGCAAAAAAAACTACAAATACAGCAACGACAAACTGTATTTCAAGACGAAATTGAAGCACTAGGATAACTTACAAAAGTAATAAACAAAGGTATCTGAGTGCCTCTTGTGTAAGGCTTGAAACAATAAGACTACCATCTAAGAAATGTAGGAATAAAGGAACTGATTGATTAAACAATAATTGGGAAGTAATTCTGTCTAAATGCAGACATATATTTTACTTCTATAAATAATTAAACGGACTAAGGGAAGTAATCACTCATACATTTACTAGGTATTTACTCTGTTTCCCCACAAAGACGAGTTGTGACACAAGGTCATTTTTTAAGATGGGGATTCGAGCGCATACAGCGGGGCCAGAAACTCTGGCGGCGGTGCGAGCACCAACCCCCCTCTCTCTTTCTCTCTCTGGTTCAATGAGAGGCCGAAAATACAACGCAGAACTCAGTGCAAAGAATGGCTCAAAATTCTAGAGCCAATTTAATATGAAGAAACGGGCGCGCGTGTATAGTCTGTTTGTATGCATTTACCCATATTAAAAACCTGTAGAGTACATTGAAACGTATGACGGACAGTTAAAATTCTATGCTCGTTAGTAAATACACACTATCTCCAATATTGAACAGCCAGCACCTATAAAATAGCCAATTTATAAAATGAACTTACGAATCAACATTAATAATAAAAATACAACATTCACTTTTGACAACGGGCAGATTGACTTGTCACCTGTAGAAACTCAGTGCAACCAGTGCATACATCGACCACTACATCACAATCTACAAAAATACATTCTATCAATGTAAAACTTACGTTAGTGGATAATACGAAAATACACCCAATGCAAAGAAAGATTCAAACCCCAAAAAGGTATTATTATACAAAATAAACAACCAAACATAATATAAAGTATAATTGACTACAATAGACGGTATATTGACGTACATATGATATAATGAAGGTGTGTAATAATAATAATAATAATAATAATAATAATAATAATAATGAGCATTCATTTTGGTGGGGCCTCGCTCACAATAATCGTTACACATAACCTCACCAGAGACTATTTCAAACTTTCAATTTTCTAAAGAATACCAGGATGTACATTATGTAGTCAAGGACACATGGCACGGTGGATAAAGGCGTCAGTTAGATCCAGTGACAGGACCCAAAGAGTGTGAGTTCAATACCCGGTTAAGGCAGTGGAGAACTTTCAGAGGGAAATTAACAAATAACTGATAACAGACATCCATTAAAACATGGCACGTGGAACTAGAACAGTCTACCACAGTGAGCGAAATAAAGGGTTCATTTCGACATTGCACCCACCTAAAGAAAGCCGGAGCGTACAACGGCCGAAACGTCGTAATAAATATGGCGACAAAGATGAGGACAATAGTCCGAATAATGTAAATAGTGTACATTATATCTCATCTCAGAAATATAGACAGATACGGAAGGGCCGAAACGTTTCAATAAATATGGCGACAAAGATGAGGACAATAGTCCGAATAATGAAAATAGAGTAACCCATTCCTCACATCAGAAATACAGACAGATACTGAAGGACCGAAACGTTGTAATATATATGACGACAAAGATGACGACAATAGTCCGGACAATATAAATAATATACATAATACCCCATCTCAGAAATATAGACAGATACCAGGATGTAGACAAAGAAAAAATACCTACTACACAGACGCCACATTGGATCATAAATCATACGTTCGAATATTAATAAAAAGCACAATATGAACATCGGGGCAGTTTATCCATAAGGCTTAAACGAAATTGTCATATCTGACGATTGCGTTTAAGCATGAAGCAGACTGTCGCCTCTGGGTGTTGACTTTAATGTAGACTTTCATATTTACGTACGCTCTATCCAAGATATCGCGCACATTTACCCATAAATATAGCATATATTAAAACTGTGTATCAAAAATACAAACTTTGGGGGAGGATCCCTGACACCAAAGAAGGTAAAATGTCCATAGAAACATGTGTCCAAAAGGCCAACTCTTAACGAATGTTCAAAATATCCTCTGCTTGCTTCAGCACACGGATGCACCCGTCGGATCAGTGAAAAGAGAGAAACAACTGATCGGCAGTTTGTGCAATAAACCGTCGGCAAATGTTCTCCCGTGGTGAGTAATCAGAGAACAAAAGACCCTGCAGACGTTTCAAATGATACGGATACAAGAGCTGCACTTGAAGTTTCCTCCATGCATTACTATGGGATATACGACAGCTAGAGACACTTGACGTGTGCTGATAAATGGATCGTTTCCCGACAAGTGGTAGAATGTGTTCGTCGTGGTCAGGCGTACGAGCGGATCTCTGTCTTCCACGATCCATAGATTGTGATGTCACGCAACCTGTCACGGCAACGCGTGTATAAACAGCAGCAAAGGTTGGATGACTCAGCTGCCTTTACTCTGGAAACGCCATTTGATACAGCCGTGGAGCCTCGCGTCCATTACATTTGTATGTAAAAAAAATATGTGCTTACTCACGATATGAATATCATGCCATTATTAAAAGGAACACTTCTCAGCTAACTCCCTGCTACACATGTTAGACGTTGAAGACAGATATGTACACGAATGACAAATATAACCTAGTCTCTAGGCAACACAGCGACATCTGCCTAAGCCTTTTTTAAAACTTAACTCCAAAGCGTAGCATTTGCGGATAGGCCGCAAATTAAGTATTTTTGATACACACACACACACTATATATATATATATATATATATATATATATATATATATATATATATATATATATATATATATGTGTGTGTGTGTGTGTGTGTGTGTGTGTGTGTGTGTATGTGTGTGTGTGTGTGTGAGTGTGTGTGTGTGTGTGTGTGTGTGTGTAAATTGATTGAAATAGATAGATAGATAGATACGGCTGAGAGGGAGGAAGGGAATGAGAGTGTTGTAGCATACCTACAGGCGATAATGGGTATGTTTCCATTCACATAAATACAGTAGTAAATACTGTATGTTGGTCTGCAGTTGGAGATCCATTGTGGAATTCACTTGTCTCACTTCTAGAAGTTGACTACTTCTGCGCGACGCTGGCAAAACTTATATATGTTGTTCGTGTCCTAAGTATTATCGATCATTACCATTCATTTGATTATTTTATTTAGTAACATTCCCTAGGATACAACAGAGAACGAAAGGGCGAGAAACCGAGTGTCACATAGATAGATAGATAGATAGATAGATAGATAGATAGATAGATAGATACGATTGAGAGTGAGGGTGGGAGAAAGAGCGAGAGAGCGAGTGTATCACTGAAAGATAGATATGGAGACTGGGATAGATAGATAGATAAACATTGAGATTGAAAATGAGGAGATTCTGAGACAGAATCGAGTCAATAATTCATAATGCCACCATAACTACATTTCCAATTATAAAATAACAAAAAAACAAACGTTTATTGAAAATATTGCCAAGAGAAGTGCATCTGTCATCATTTGCCTACATAATAATAATTGTTAGGTGATATGGATCATTTTTAAATTAGGAAAACGCAATAAACCCAAAACGCGCGGATGAATTACAAATAAAACTAGCAATGAATGATTTCTATGAAACCGGAACCGCATCACTTCTGAAGTAAGGAAAAATCGACATATTAATGAAAGACTTATAGATTTTACTGAAATATATCCAATAATATTACTTTGATCGAATATCGTCATGGCTGATGTGACACCTGTCTTAATATTAAGCAATATGACGTCCAGTAAGACACGCAACCATATTGGTACACTCGTGAAACACGTGATATATAAGTAGACATTTTTATAACGTCGCTAACTAATGTGAATTTGATTTGGAGGAACAGTCCATAAATAATAATAAATTCATTCGTCGCACAATTTAAGTTTCAGACTCCTGTTGACTGGTTTTGTTAGGCGGAGACATGACAACGAGACGCAGGTTGATATGGGACCTTGTTTCAGGGTTGCTTTTCTCTCTCTATCTTTTGAATAAAGCGACAGTTCGCAACCAAGGAAAAGTGAGTCAAGCTGTGTTTTCTCCTACAACGACGAGAGAGAGAAGCACTCGGCATTTCAACAAACTTATCATGTTATATTTGATGAACCTATCGAAAGCTTTTTTTATTATAATTGTTGGCATGTGGAGCTAATTAAATAATAATACATGTCGCTAACCACATGATCAAGTAAGTACACATGGAAAAAACCATGCACGGATGAGGCTTTAGTCAGTGAAAGCGTATATGAATATGGCCAACAGTCGTTGATAGGCAACATGTGGAAGTTGCAAGTACTCTTAGACGCAGTACTAGTAGATATAAAGAAGAAATGAAAAACTACTAACACTGGTGCGTGGGATATATATTGAGGGCGTCAACATCAAGCCCGCAGAGAAACTGAACTCACTTGTTTATAGAGTGACAGACGGAAAACGTGACACGTGAATTGAAAGACGCATTGGAATAGTTTAAGATGTTTACCAGAAGTTAAACGAAGTTTAAGATATCAACACAGAACAGACTTCAATATAGACTCAGTGAATGCTGAACAATCACATCACAGTTGAAGAAGAGACGTGGTTCTATCTACAAATGCAAAGAATAACTCGCAAAGAACATATGAGCAATGAGAAAGTCTTAAGTTAAATAAGAACTGCAAGAAAACCTGCGCTTACAATCAGAAAACGCCAACTGAACAATCTGGGACGCATAATGAGGAAAGAGACTTGGAGAATTTAATACTCACAAAGTATATTAAAGTCAGGTTGGAAACAGCAAATAACTTATTAATGAGTCTGTGTAAAATTGTTATATAACCCCTTTCTTCTGGAACTAGTCTTAAGGCGACGGTCTTGATTCACTCATATGTTGCATCCTTCCCCTGCCATTTCCCGGCCGGATGATCGATGGTTGTCTTCCTCGACTTCTCGCTTGCCTTCTCCTGGCCGTTTTCTCCCGGTCGTTTAGCGAAATGTTTTTGGTTCGGAATTAAAGTGAGACATCAACAAAGGGAGGTTGAAACTTATCTATTTTATTAACACGTCGACGTGTATATTTCTAAACTAAGCCAGTGGGGCCGCTCTGTCACCCCCCCACTGGGAAGCAAGTTCGCCGAGACACAAAATAGTCACGTGTGATCTATTCGACGTGTAAAACGTAACTCTCTGAAAACACTCTCTATCTCTAACATTTCCATGTTCGGCTCGGCCAAACAAAAACAACTTTCTTTGTTTTGTCTACCAGCTGACCTAAAGGTCAGCCACAGAAGGTCTGCGCCAAATACACTGCTACTAAAAAATATAATCTGAAACTATTATTTAACAAACTGATAACATAAAATGGTCAAATAACGACTGTAAATAGTTAAAAGATATTGCGAACAAAAAATACATTAAGTATGGAGCATTTACAGGTTCTTTCTTTTTCCAAACTTTTCAGTTGCCAGTGCTGTCAGGCGGGGTATGATTTAGATCGGTCATGAACAAACAGCAGCCCGCCGGCCGGATTGGCTTTGTGAATGGCCAGCCTAATTTCATAAAGAAAATAATGTTTATTATAATGTTTCTTTCCTTTCTTTCTCACACTTTCTCATACATAAATACTAATTAAGTACATTGATTCTTGAATCTTGTAACTTTTCGTTGAAGGTAACGTTGTCAGCATTTTAAAAGCATTGGCAATTTTCACTAAGGTAGATCATACGTGCAAATATCTTTGGCTTCAGCAATAAGAAACATCAATGATAATTATTCATCTTCATAAATATTTTTGTCTACTTAAATGAAGAAATTAGAAACAAATCGTATCAAGCAATGTCGATTAATCACGCTGTCACCAGTGATAATATTATACGAAAACTTTTGTTTTTTAAATTAGGCAAGAACTCTGTTCTCCAAAGAAAAAAACTAACTTTTCTCCATTTCTAAGGCAGATGATTTTGTTGCAAAAAATGTCTTCAATAAAAACAGATATCTTAATTCTTTTAGTAGAGCAGCCCACTGTTAAAAAAATATGATCGCCCATGACTAAGTTAAAGCAACCTAGGAAATACTGCGCCAACAGATTGATTGATTTGTATGTTATGGCTTATCACACACATACATTATTCTACAATTATTTGGTCAATTTTCTATTTGAGATTGTACTTTTTAAAATCCATCCCTACTATCCATTCCAGTTTTTATATCTATCTATCTAGCTAGATATCTGAGTCTCTTCATATCTATCTATCTATCTATCTATCTATCTATCTATCTATCTATCTATCTATCTATCTGTCATTACTAACTCCGAAAGTCGCCATAAAAATAATAATATGAAATGTGCTGAAATGTCCTCGGCCTGAAAGACTTCCTAAAATTAGTATTTCAAAGGTCAAATATCTGTTGTATATTTTTAGGGCTTACAGCAATAACGGGAAAATTGCGGCCCGCGGGTCACAATGCGGCCTTATTGTCTTTCTGAATGGCACACCTAAATTCACGGGGAAAATAACTTTTATTAAAAGATTGTTTGTTTCCTTTCGTTCTCTCTTGTTCACTCTCACTTTCTGTCTCTCTATCTATCTATCTCTCTCTCTCACACACACACATACACACATACATACACACACTTATGCATAAACACATAGATAAACAATGATTTGGTACGAAATTTCTTGAATTTTTAAAGTTTTCCTTGAAGGTAACTTTTTCATCAGTTTAAACCATTGGCGATTTTCAATAAGGAAGCCCATTCGTGTAAACATATATTGTTTCAGTAACAGGAAACGTCAATGATAATTATTTTTATCGTGAGAAATAAATATACTTCTTCTTTTGTAAATATTTTTCTTCAGTCAAAGTAGAAACAAATCACAGGAAATAGCGTGTATTAATCACTCATTTATCAGTACTGATATTAAACCAAGACTTCGAGACTGCAGCTTTTTTTTAATTCTAGAAAGTATCTCTTCTCCAAAAAATGACTCTTCTCCAAGGCAGATCCTGATGCTCATGGTCTTTTGTTGAGAAAATACCTGCGGTAACTTTAATGAAAATTCCCCGCCATTTTTAGTAGTGCAACCCTCTTTATGATATATCTTGTGCTGCCCTCTGTTCGAAGATGGTTACCCATGCTTGCTTTAGATCAACATTATTGCATGTGGTGAGACGTTTTGCAATTTGTCTTTTGTTCAACCCGTTTTCTCCCCTTGTTTTCTAAGTACTGTATAAATCGAGGGTTTTCACTCATATTATAAGGGACTGTATTTTGTCAGAATGCCACTATCATTTCAACCATATACAGGTTCCGGCAGGGGGGGCACCGCGAGGCGGTGTAATGATTAACGAGCTTGTCTCGCTAGAACAATTACGACTGCCCCATACTTTCGGCTTTGTGCCACATCTAAGCTACGCTTAGAAATTACCTCCCACATATACCCCCCCAGAAATACCTCCCAAATAATGGTAGGATATTAGTGGCAAGTGTATCTTCATCTACCTAATGTCATACCATTATGAGAGGATATTTATTATCATTATTAATTTTGTCAATTTTTGAAATCGTTTCATCCCAAGCAACGCTACACGCAAGCCGCCAATCTGCCAATGGGTGGCATATGCCACTAGTGTTTACTGCTGGTGACCCGCTGTCGGACCGTGGGCGTGTCCGTCTCGCAATGTTACCATTGGCAGACCGCTAGAGGCCCACGAGTGGGCCGGCGGTGGCTGACACCAGAGGACCGTTGGCGTTGCAATCGGCGGACAGCCAGCGGGGAACTATGGTCTTGCGTGACGGGAAGATGATAATGCCACTGGGACGCAAAAGTTTACTAAGAGTGCAAGAGAATGAAAAGTATTTTGCCAGGAGAAAGGACAATAAAAGAACTGGTTTCAGGAAGACAAATGATGGCGAGTTAAATGTAAATATTTGAAGATCGGAGGCGGGAGGGAATAAGAGTTTGGAAGAGTTCCACAAGTAATAAGTGCGTGTAAAGAAATTATTAAAATAGAACTTAGGGTTACATCTACCTATTTCAGCAGTAAAACAGTGAGACCTAATTGCCAGTCTAGTAGAACTCTTAAAACCATACGGTCAATGTACCAGTGATGAAAGCTCATTAGAACAATTACCATGAAAAAGAATACGAAATTTTGATTAGAATCCGTTTTCTGGAAAAAATCTATTTGCAATCGGTTTAGCAATATCACGACTGTATCGATGGTTAATCAGCCCTGAATGTTTATTTAACATATTAAGTTTCTTCCTATACAAATATTCGTGGTTTAATCGGATTCAGAGAGCAATTAGAAATAACACGTTCCAGGTGTTGAGTTTGTCTTGATTTACATAAGTCAGAAGCCCTGTTCTAAAATGTTAAACTGTTCGCTGAAATCGACGCTTGCCTCTTTCAAAGATCTTTCCAAATCGTCCCCAGAGCCCACCTCAATTTGGCGATCTTTATTCCTGCTGTTTCCCCGTCTCTGGCTCGTTTTCTGTTCGTCTCCCCTTCTGTCGATGAATGTAATTATTCTCCTTTAATTACATGAAGAGTGATAATGGATGTCGCCAGGAAACTTACATGACCGGCAGGCCGACAAGATGACATGACAGTGCCAAAATTAGACGGATGTGCCAAGAAGAAGTGAAGGTAGAAACGAAAGCAAAACTTGATGTGAAAGTGAAAGTAAAAATGTGAGAGTGAAAGTGAAAGTAGGCAGGCGAATGGGATGTGGAAGGCAAGCAGACTTCTGTTGAAGAATATCCAATTAACACATTCGAAAATTAAGTCCGACGCTCATGGCTACTCACTGGCGTATGACTACCATCTCTTGCTCCAAGATGATCAAACGTGTCCGGATGAGCGTAAGGTGTCTTGAATGTTTAACTCTTTAAAATTGAGAGCGTGTTTGATTTAATTAAGTCGAAGGAAAGTACAGAACGACTTTGCCATTGGGTGCTAACAAGAATTGTCTTTTTCGACATCGTTCAGTGAACAATTTACGCAAGAACAAATGCTTAGTCAAGTTGTTCGATTCTAAAGATCTTTCTTGCTTTTTCATTGACGGAAGAATATATATATTTAATTAAATACACATATTTTATGATTATATGCATTAATTATATCTACATAAATATATTTTATTTACATAAGATACATCAATAAGTTTTGAACCCTGGTGAAAAAGTAATTTATATTATTTAAAAGAGTTCCTATTTCAACACGGCATCTTTCACAATATTCTGTAATCTAAATAAATATACGGAAACTTATCTTTGTCTGACCGTGTGTATGAAACCCCGGCCCACACTTACTCTACATCGGCATACCCCATTTTGAATCATTTACTTGAACATAGAGTATTGGCAATTGTGTCCAGATGAGGAGGGAACAGTTAAAAATTCAAATTTTAAAATAACTGAAAAACATTAGTGATTCTAAAATTTTTAATTTTATTGACTTTAAAGTAACTTAAAAACATTGAATCTACAGATTGTTGCATCTATCAGAGAGATGAAATTAAAATTTTTATTATTGCATTATTCCAAAATTTTAACATATCAGCAGAAACTTTTTAATGTCAACAACTGAACACAAAATTTTATTAAGTAAAAATGTTAGTAATATATATATATATATATATATATATATATATATATATATATATTATGATGATTATTTTTATTTAGTTTTTCCATTTGATTATATATATGTAAACGCTTGCTCGAGCATTTACCTATATTTATCCATTTGATTATATATATATATATATATATATATATATATATATATATATATTATAATTTTCACATATAGACAAAAACAGTTTACGCACTACAAAGATGCAACTTCGCATCGGTGCATTTCAATTGAGTGAATAAATGTTTTAAACATTTGTCTATATGATAAAATTATAATAAATAATTATTGGTCTACTACCGTTACCGAGCCCTCATTTGGATTAAGGCAGAGAACGTTAGAATCTATAAATTACTTTCGTTCTCATTGCATCGGGTATATATATATATATATATATATATATATATATATATATATATATATATATATATATATATATATATATATATATATATATATATATGTCCTTTTCATGCATATTCATGATGACAGCTTGCAATAGACGCTAGACCGTGCTTAGTCTGATCCTTCCCAGAAACCTTAACATTGGTGGACCTACTTGGAGACAGAAGTCCCGACGGCATTGCATTCATGTTAACGAGGCGTGCAATGTCCTCCACTACGACAGGGTGACGAACCACGTTGATTCAAGCATCAGCTCAAAACACATTGCCTCGGAGAGAAATCGATCCGCTCTATGGGGAAACAGAAGCTGTAGAATGAACCAATTGGACAAGGACAGTCCATGAAAAAAACAACATCCTTCTAAAAGACCAGAAGGCAAATCGAACGGACGAGGAGAGCCCAAAGTGTAGCGAGGACTCTCCATCTCTTGAACTATCATAATCTAAGATGCGGTGGTTGCGGACGCCTCTTTAGATACAACAGACTCATTTCGCACAGAAGGAAACATCGATGAGCTGTCCAATACGCGGCAACGAGTCCGCCAACCACGATTTATTATAAGCAAGGATTAAATTCTTATATTGCGTATACAGGTATAGTGAATTCCCAAGGTAAGATATCACTCATTCAAACTTAGTACAATTTGTACGCAAAAGAACCAGACCGACATGCAAATAATAATGTCGAGACAACAAAATTCTGCGCTGTACAAAATTTAAATATTTGGGAAGTATTTTAGCAGAGGACGGAAAATGTAGCAGCGAAACCCGAAGGTACAGTGGTATATCGAAATATGTCTTTTGGAAACTAAGCAAAGTGATAAGAAACAATAACTTTTTGTTTGAAACAAAGAAAAGAGTACTGAACTGTAATGTAATACCTGTCCTCCGATATAGCAGTGATTACTGGACAATCTTCTGAGGTGGTGATTATACAGAAGGAGGCTGAGTAGGACATGGATTGAACAGGATATCTTTTAGATAGAATGGACATTTATAAACGCCATAAAAAGAGACAGTTGAAATTACTAAGATACATAATCAGGAAATAGGGATTAGAAAATTTGACACTCACGGAACAAAAGAGACAGAGGAAATCAGTAACCTACCTACCTTGTATAAATGCTTGGCCGAATCAGGAGAGATCCAGTAAACACTATCTGTACTCAAAGCTAAAAAGGAACAGAAATGTGTTTCTGCAGAAGGATACTGAGAATACCATGGACTGAAGTTACAAATTATCGTGGCCGAGGTTCTGAACGTATTGGCCTTGTTCTCCAATAAACCGTTCAGCTTAGTTAAAACATAAACCAGAGGTGTTCTCTGTGGATTTTGAAGAAGCACACATGTGCCTGAACAAGCGTCTGCAATTCATGTAGATATTAACATCTTCCAATACAATGTGTAAGGCAAATGTCAAGGGACCAGAGAAAACCAATTAACACAGCATCTATCAATTTTCATGTGATTAATATGGCAGAGTATGTCGCTCCAATGCAGGTCTCATAAGCCACAAGAGTAGTCAATTTGTTAGACTTATAACAAATTACAATCAATGCAAAGCTAGGAATAATTTAATATGCAGTGTGTATCAGATTTCCTGGAGAAACCGGTCATATCTCAACCGTCACATGGAAACCCACCATAAATATGAAAAGAGTTTACAAATCAAGCCAGGCCCTGTACAAAAATAGTTTGGCGCATCTGCAATATGAACTGCAAGACACTTGCTAGCTTCGGGAGCTAAAGTTGCCATCGATCTTTATATACGTTTAATGAGTCGACAACCGTTGTCATAATTTATTATGAGTAGAAACATTAAGTCTACTTATTATTTGCTCACTGGAAGTCGTTAATTTAAAAGTGATTTCACGACAAAGGTTTATAATGAAATTATTTATAGACAGGGAAATAATAGCATTTTAATCACTGGAATCAATTAGCCAACCATTCTATGTCATCTGCGTTCTGCCTAACGGGTGAGATTTACATTTCTGATAGCATCAACATGAACTTTAATGTTTACGATTGCTACTTTCCTTTCTCCTAATGTCAATACTTGTTACTGTATCTTCGATAAATAGCTAAATATTGAATACGCAGCTTCAATCTTTACTTATACACTCTGTACATTCCGAATCAAGAAAGATCAATTACCTTTACCGACGAAATAGATTAACTGTAGTGCAGAGGTATACAGTTTAGAATGTAATTCACTCCCTGTGTCCACTTTCACTTTTACTTTCGTTTTCACGTCTTATTCAAGTAAGTATTTTTTCATATCCACAGTAATTTATGACATTTTTAATATTCTTCAAAGCTCAAAACCTCTTGGATATCCTAAACAATAGATCAAACGGGACGAGTGACTTGTTTAATATCTTCACAACATGTCGGCATTTTGTTTTTATCTTTTTGTTTATATTTCATCAGAAAAAGCAAATCATATTAAATATGTTATTTGTCAGAAACACGTGCGTCATTCATCCAAGAGTTATGATGGCAAAAATAAATATAGCCATAGAATTATGCTACCACACGTGCGCATACACGTCAATAAAGATGAATATCTGTTCATAAAAGCAAAATAAACAGAGAACTGCCAAGTATACAGTCCCTATTTCACAGACATATGTCTATATTAGAATGCACAGAAATCTGGTTAGAATAATACCATCGCCTCTGTTGACAGTTCTCTGTTCAATTTTGTATTGCTTGGTCAATTAGGAGACAATGGGGAACAAAGGGGTTTATTCTAGTTGCATATTTACAATTTGTTTTTTTGTTTTTTTTGTTATTGAAGTATTTTACTTAAACTACTAGACGATCAGTTTTTTAATAAAGCATATTCACTTCAAACAACGTAGTACGTAAGTTATTGGTTTGTAGAGTCATGCCAAACCTCCAAATGTCAAAGAGTCAGTTTTTCGAACATTCAAGCAGCTAAATGTAAGTCATACTGTTTAATTGAAAAACAGCGCATTTACTTAAACCAACTATATCTATAAAAATAATGTATAAAAAGAAAATATATTCATATATATATATATATATATATATATATATATATATATATATATATATTTTTTTTGAAATGGACAAAGTCTGACAATTATTTTAAGATATTTTTATGCTTATACATTCTTTTTATAGATACAAATATTTAAATAGATGGTCTGTTTAAAATAAACAGTATTAAACAACATTTACCGGTCTGAATGTCCGAGAAATTTTCTTAGAAAATATTTGTCCTCCGACGGGGATCGAACCTGTATCCTATACGGAACCGTCATATAGCCTGACGAGCCTTTGTCCATTTCATAATGTGTGACATCATTTCTTTACATTTGGATACGCGATGAGCAGACATGAATGTACGTGAGAGAATCATGGAACCTTGCTAGCCGAACGCTCTTCTGTGGCCCAATCGGTGAAATGCACGTCAGACTATATGACGGTTCCGTATAGAATACAGGTTCGATTCCTGTCGGAGGATGAATATCAGGTGGATGCTAGTAATAACAAATATTAAAACTGATCCACAGACAGCTCAATGTCTTTATTTTAACAGAGCATATATATGTATTAACGGCAAAATCAAAATTACCTCACCATGAGGTAATTATTTCCATAATATATATATATATATATATATATATATATGAAGAAATATAGTTTTAAGGTGTGCTATATTTATGGGATAAAGAGCTCAATATCAGAAATATAGCGAATGTAAATATAAACGTGAACATTGAAGTCAACACTCAGAAGAAACCGGCTGTTTCGTGCTAGGCACATCCGGTGGCCTGACGATTCCGTCAATCACGAATCACCCTGTCGCCTCTGAATGTTGACTTCAATATTCACTTATATATATATATATATATATATATATATATATATATATATATATATATATATATATATATATATATATATATATATATTAACCATTTCACGTAAGACAAGGCGATAATGCCACTGTGACGCAAGCAATGACTGTGTGTAAAAGAGAATTAAATTACTCCAACAGAAGCTGGACACACAATAATAAAGAGAAAGCAGGGGATACAATCCTGTTCAAAAGACAAAGAAAGAATGGGAACGTGTGTGTGTTGGGTGTGTTTTTTTCCTTGCTGGTGCCGTTATAGAATGGCGTAATTTCACATGTGTTCATTTCGGAGCTTCTTTTATATATTTCCATTTAGACATAGGCTTTATATTGTTTTTTGGGGGTTTTGTTTTTTTTACAAATTTCCTTTTCTATTTTCTCAAAAAATTGCTCTTACAGATTTTTGCATTACATCTATACCATATGATAAAACACGACAAATTCCTAAAGCCAGTTATACACACAGAGATTACGAGATGCAAGCTCAAATACCAAGTGGAACTGATTTGCCATTACCGATGCTTACCTGCTTTTGAGATTTAGAACAATTAACCTGACTATCTAATCTCTCACATCGCCTATTATTTATAATATGTTTAACATCCTACTGCGCTATCGACTCCGGTGGGCTGGCCAAGTCCGCCACATGGACAACTGAAGACTACCAAATAGGGTGCTATATGGCGAGTCATTCTCAGGTAAGCGCCCACTCGATGGTTCTCAGAAACGTTTCAAAGACACGCAGAAGGATTCTCTCAAGCATTGTGGCATTCATTGTCATCTGGCACTCCCTTGTAACTTCCGGAGTGTCTGGTTTTGAAGAGAAAATGATCAGGCACAAAGAAGAGAGACGTCAGAAAAAGGAAAGATCAAGAGCGTTCTGGTTCAATCTCCAGCATTCCATGTCACAACTGTAACTTTTCAGGGCGAAGATAGAACTCATCTCCGCACCCACCAGTAATTCGATGTCAAGGTCATCTCTGTATGTGGAGGACGAGTGATAATGATGTTAATATTTAACATTCATAATGTTATTATTCATGAAAAGAAAAGATATAAAATATTAAGAGATTATTTTTCTATGTGTTCTGTCTCTTCATAAAGTGGGCGATCAAGACTCTCCAAAATTCCTTGCCCTTTGTAGCCCTTAATAAAGGTTGCCTTTTCTTTACTAAACCTCGTTCCGTCAACCATTTACTGAAAGTGGCTAGGTATATTATAATTATTATTATTATTATATAATACTAGCAGCATGGCCCGACTTTGCCCGTGCTTGATTCAAAAATCGTACGACACATACTGCAATCGCTATCACTTGAGTTAAAATATTTTTGCCCTTCTTTGCCTTTAAAGGAGTGCCCTTTGCCGTGCTGATGTTGCTACATGCCTTACTTCTTGCCTATCTCACACTGCGAATTTTTTCTAAGCTCTATACTAAACATTAAATCTGTTACGAAAAAATAACTAAACAAAATGAACACAAAACGATCAGCTTTAAAAATGGACTCGTAACTGGAAAAATCGAATGAAAAAAGAATGTTAACCACAAATACTTTTTCACACCCAAACCAGTTCTGCGGAATCAGAATCAACGTTGAGTTTAAGCAAGCGATTGAGCCAGTTGGCGTAAAGAGCCATGCAGATTTAATTTTTCGCACTTATGACGAATACAGCTATCGATTTTTTTTGCATGCTCGTTAACATTCGTGTCAATCAGTTGTTGGCTCTCACGCTGGCCAATGGAATCTTAATGCTTGTTCGTGGCAGACAGCTATAGGCTCTTACTCTGGCCAGTAGAAAATGGCCACAAACTAGAGGAAAACTGCCGTAGAAACATGAAAATATCGATTATTTCCACTATCGATGGGAGTTGGGAAATGCAAAGTCGGTCTTGGACTTCCCACTAACTTGGAGCATGTGCATGTAAATGTTGGTGCAAATCCGTCGAAAATTGCGGCCGTGCATTTGTTACACACACACACACACACACACACACACACACACACACACACACACACACACATATCCTGCCTTTTATAGATAGAGATATATCATATACAGTACATAGTATGTTACATTATATAATATATAAATATAATAATAATATAATATACTATATATAATACAATAATAATAATAATAATAATAATATATAAATATATAAATATAATTTATTATCGATTATGCATTGTTTTCCTCTCTCATTCAATATGTCCTGAGTATCAAATTTTCCAAGTACTCTTTGCTCATTATGCGCCTTGAAACCATCTCGTTCTGCGATTAGGAGTAAGTATTCCTTTTGTTTTCATTTTCTCTAAAGCTTCGTTGCTCGCATGTTTTGTCCATAGTATCCTCCTGTAGAACAACTTTTCTGTTGTTTCAAGTCGCGTATTCCTCTGCGAGAATACTGTCCAACATTCTCTTTCATATAGGCGGACTGACACGTAACTACTAATAGGGATTCTTCTTCTACGTGTGCTGTTGCTTCAGACGTTGGCGATCATGACCCTCCACAATTTCCTGTCCGATGTAGCCCACAATCAATCTATTTTAGTTATCTCTCCTAAACCGTTATCCGTTATCCATTTACTCGAGCTTGCTAAGATCCTCTTGCTTTCAATTTGTAGTGTGAGTATCGAATTTTCTAAGCACTCTTTCCT
>OZ038506.1:89206058-89218558 GCA_964036315.1 Acanthosepion esculentum | reverse complement strand
ACTTGTTCTAACCCTCACAGTTAGGACCCGAGGTGCCATTCTAGCGAACCAATCTTATTCCCATTGTATTTCATTGGTGAGATGTAAGTTTCACTCAAACATTTTCTTTCCACGAACCGCTACATTCTAGAACCGTCGCCGAAAGTGATAAATCCCCCATCACTGCAATCTTAATCCGTTCATGCCTATGGCTAACCTATAACTTCCCTACTTATCATCATAAACTGTATTCCTTCCTTACCTCGAGTAACACTCTACCTCAAGTGGCTTTTGACCTTGTCAGTATTGTAAAGAGAATCAGACCCTGAATGTTTGCCTTTCATTTTAAAAGATGAATCTTTGCCTTTCATTTAAAACTGTTAAATGCTAATGGGATGAGAACAGCTGCCCTGTAATGCTTCTGCAACTTGACTCAATAGGTTTTAAATCTAATGGGAATAAGGCATGGTGAATATAATTCTGCAACCAGATCTGTGTCACCTGCGCAAGAGAAAGAGCTGCGATACTTTGCTGGAAGAAAGCCGAAAAAAAATTGCCAAACCGGAAAGAACGGCCTATCTAGCTGGCTCAACCAATCATTGCGAATTCAGAAAACGTCACATCTTGTCTCCGTCAAAATGCTGCTACGATTAAGCAGACAAAGAATTTATATTTCCTTTTTATCCATTTCGTCAGCAGAACAGTCCCTTCAAGAACTCCCACCGAGCATCCTTTACAGTGAGCCCGTCAACGGCAAACGACATCGCGGAGCCCCAAAAACGCAGATTCAACGACCATCTGAAGTCTTTTCATCTTCAAGTCGGTATAAGTCCTAAGACCTGGGAAACAGGAACCGCCTATCGTCCGTCCCCGTGAAGAGCAATTCATTTCAGTTCTTCAACTTCCGAGAAGAGGGAAAAAGACTGAAGAGTGAGTAAAAACTTTGAGTACACTAAGTCAAACCATGACTATCACCCGCCCTAGAATGCGATCCATGCCCGAGACTGTTCCATTCCCAATATTGGCTACTTGAGCAATGTCGTTTTCAAGGGTCGTGGAGGCACCGGATGAACCAAACTTGGACACATATGGTGCCGACAATGATGACATATATATATATATATATATATATATATATATATATATATATGCTTGCGAGACATAGACCTTGTAGGGAAAAACTTGAAAGATGCCACAACACCAATTGGCTGAAACGACGCACCAACAACGAATTCCTCAATCGTTCGAAAATGCCGAGCATTGAACCCACTACTTCAAGTGGTCAGGACATGTCACCCGAATTACCCCTTCAAGAGTCCCGTGGACCATCTTTTGCAGTGAGTTCGTCGACAATATGGCGGAGCCCCAAAATGCAGATTTAAACACCAAGTGTTCCCTTCTTTAAACTTGCGAGACATGAACCATGTATCGAAAGGACTTGAAAAATCATGAACGAATCTAAACCAAACTCCGGCAGTTCCTCAACATCAAATTGAAGGACCGATGCACCAACAACGAGGTCCTCAATCGCTGGAAAACGACAAGCATTGAAGCCGTCATCCAGAAGCATCGACTGAGTGGTCACCAGAATGGCATCTTCAAAACTCCCGCCGCCATCCTTTCCAGAGTGTTCGGCAAACAACATTCTAGTGCATCGAAAAACTAAAATTCAAGAACCAACTAAAGTTTTCCCACCTTCAAGACGGAATCAGCCCTAATGTCCTGGAAGCCTAAGCCGGCGACCGTCAATCTCGGCGAAGATCAATTCATTTTGGTTGTTCCACTTTTTGGACTGAAGAGGGAGTAAACAGAAGGCAACTTGGGACCCGACAGGTACACCCAAGACCATCACTCGCCCTCCTGTGCGACCAGTTCCCGAGACTGTTCCATTCCCAAAATTCACCTCCTGAGTTCAAGCATCGGGGAGGCAACGGATGAACCAGACTCGGACACGAATAGTGTCGACGACGACGAAAACGAATTCGTCACACAAATCCATTTGTAAAAGTGGTGTAAGTAGAATTTATTTTCTAATTAACCCCTAATACAACAATGAGCGCAAGTATCTTCTTTTTCATACGGAAGCAATGAGGGTTATTCTGTGGAAGCTTAATCACCGTGTATTATAGTTTTGCTTTCGCATTACAGATACGTTACGCGAAATAAAGAAGAATAAACATTATTCCAACTCAGATAATTAATTGTTTAATACCTGGGTTTGCTACTCATGTATTCACCCATCGTTCAATATAACTTCCACCTGGGCTGAAGATACTGCTTACCCCGTTAAACGGAGTACAACTTTGTAGCCGGCTCCGGCCCTCCCACGGTGCGAGGCACAGGTGGTTAATTTACTTGACAACGGTCCTATCAGATATTATCATCTCGATTAAAAGAGGTTAATCATGCCATTTATGCACAAAAGACCGTTGTTAATTTCTACTTAAGACAAGAGCCATTTGAGATACTGACAAACAATATGGACGACCTGATGTCCAGTGTTTCATGACAGATATGGACATGTGATAACAAAAGCCTCAAACAACGAACATTAATCATTGCCATAGTAACTGCTTAAGACGTTGCTCGGGTGCAGATGATTGCTGAATGCTCGACTTTGATGAAATGGGTGATAGAAATCAGTAGTTAATGAAATCGATGACGGAGCAGTAGATATCAAATGTCCAATTATCGATCAAAACGATTTAATATTAATAATTCATGATGAAATTGGTGAAATGTATTATTATTATTATTATTATTATTATTATTATTATTATTATTATTATTTATGTATGTTGTGATTCTTGCTTTGTATCCTGTAGACCGGATTCAAAATACGTCCTTAGGCCCTGTAGGAGAATTCTCATTTAATTGATAGCACTTTTCTTAAGGTATCAGATGTTCCTAGTAGGGCGAGCTTCTGTGCAACTTGCATGTTTATGTTACCTGGGAGACTGTTAGGAAAATTGTCCATTCCTTTTCTCACCAGGCCAAGTATTAGTACAGTCTCAGTCTTCATTCCCCACATCCTGTTAATCTCGATCTCCAGGTCCCTGTATTTGGAGAATTTCTCGATAATTTCCATGGAATTGTTTCTCTCAGATGGTACTGCTGTGTCAATAAGCATACACTTCCTGCGTCTTTTATGATAATATTAGGTTTGTTGGCGTTTATTTATTTTGGTTTTTATTTACATTTATTGGGGGCCTTTAATTTCCCTGTCACTATCAGGTTTGTTGGCTTGTATTTCCCTGCCAGTTATTATTGTTATAATAATAATAATAATAATAATAATAATAATAATAATAATAATAATAATAATGATTATTATTATTATTATTATTATTATTATTATTATTATTATTATTATTTTCTTTGATATCTGGCGTTTACACATTTCTTTCCGGGTTCCGCCCAGGGACCTAAGGTTAGAAATGGTATCATGACACTTTCCACTGAAAAAAAAATGACATAAATAAAGCCCTTCGTAAAGTGTGGGCTGTACTTTTCAGAATAATTGTTTGTATCACTTTGAGGCATGGACTTCCAGGGATCCCTTCAATTAGTCTACTGGAATCTTTTCCAACCAATCCTAAGGCTCCAACTACAATAGGGATTGTTGATGTTCCCATGTGCCACATTTTTGAGATTTCTATTTCAAGCTCCTTGTATTTTGACAGCTTTTCGAATATCTTCAAAGATAAATTTCAGTCTGCAGGGATTGCCATGTCAATAAGGAGGCATTTATTATTATTATTATTATTATTATTATTATTATTATTATTATTATTATTATTATTATTATTATTATTATTTCCTTTGATTACTGTTGTATACACATATCCTTCCGGGTACCAACCAGTAACCTAAGGTTAGAAACCGCTTGATGACAATTTTCATTGGTCTATTTTGTGAAAAAAAAAAAAAAATCACACATATTTTTCACAACTGAAGTGCTTCGAAATACGTGTAAATTCCCATGAAAATGTTACAGGTCCTGTCTCTGTAACTGGGCCTGGATGATGTTCATAGCAGTTTCTTATAGTTTCCTTCCCGTAAAAATTGCATATTTTCCAGTGCACATATTGGACAACTATATCAGCAAATACTTTTACAAATTTTGGACGTGGGTTTCTCACACTAAAACGAGGACAAATGTTCAAATAAATATATGTTCGCAAATTCTTCGCTTTTAAGTTACTAAGTTTAAAGAACGGTTACGCTAGATGGCGCTGTGTTTCCATTTAGACTAGGTTACATTTGTCATTCGTGTACATTTGTCTTCAACGCCTAACATGTGTAGTAGTGAGTTAGCTGAGAAGTGTTTCGTTTAACAATGGCAAGATATTCATATCGTGCGTTTATATATGGCTGCGCGAATGTTATTGGACGTGAGGCTGCACGGCTGTATCAGATTGCGTTCCAGACCGAACGCAGCCAAGTCATCCAAACTTTGCTGATGTTTATCATTGCGTTGCTGAGACATGACCCGAACTATGGATCGATGACAAATGACATCCGTTCGTACGCCTGATCACGAATGGCGCATTCTGCAGGCTGTCGGAGACGATCCAGATATCAAGAGATATCAAGTGGCCCCAGCATATCGTATATCGATTAGTACCTTATGGAGGGTAATTCAAGAGCAGCTACGGTGTGCAGAGTCTTTCGCCCTCTGATCACTCACCACGGGAGAACCTTTGTCAATCGTTTATTGCACAAACAACCGACCATTATTTGTCACTTCAGTCTTGTTTTCGAAAGACAACATTTAGAAGAGACGGAATAAGAAATGTATACAACCAATATTTGTCGGCAGATCGGGATCATGTTACAATATAGGTTAGATACCAGCATCAGTTTACGAGTAATGGAAGTATAGGTAAGTTGTAGGTACGTATGTTCTTTTATCACGTCTTACAGGAGCTAACTACAGGGAGTTTATTTTGAACACATTTTCAGACTTGCTAGAGGATGTACCCCTGCTAATACGATGAGCATGTGATCCATGCAAGATGTGGCGGGGGGAAGCACCTCAACAAAATATCGCAGTACAAATCATAAATTTGACTGAAGGTTATTAATTTAAAGAAATAAGAGTTTACAAAGTAATAATATTTTAAATCGAGAATGTTGTCCATTTCACTGAAGATTACCTTAAACATATCAGATTTATTTTGCACCCTGTATTTTCACATTCATTCATTCATTCTTTCTTTCTTTCTTTCTTTCTTTTTTTCTTTCTCGGAATGAGTTCTAACACCGTCTCGGATATGTCTTTTCAGTCCTTACTCGTGATCAAAACGGAATAGACCATTATTTTGCATGTACTGACATGGAGCTGACTTACTAAGCAGCTAAGGAACGGGCAGAAGTATGATGTTAATTTAAATTACAAAGAATAGTGAAAAATAAATGAAACAATTTCATATCTAAAAGACATTTGTAGCAAGCAGGCTTTGACCAGATATCCGCCTCCTAAATATACAGAAAAAAAACTGTTTCATCCTGAAGACGTAACTGTCATGTTCAGAACATGGTGATGACCTAAGATATTCCATTTCTTATTTTATTCAAGCAATATACGTAACACATTCATTACAAAGTTTTATTTGGGATCGATGGAAATATTCGAATTCTACTTGACAAGCCCATTACCTGCGCCAGATTACGATTGCGACTATTTTTTTTTTGTCAACATCGAGTCAAACATTCCTGCACCTTCTAAAATCTTCGCCCTTGAAGACAAAATTAACAAAAATAATTACACATCTACTTACGCACGCATTTTGCACCCCCATATATATATATATATACATATATATATATATATATATATATATATATATGTATGCATGTATATGTATGTATGTATACGTACGTATGTATATATATATGTATGTATGTATATATATATATGTATGTATATATATATATGTGTATATATATTATATATATGTATGTATATATATTATATGCATGTATCTATTATATGTATGTATATATATATATATATATATATATATATATATACATGTATATATATATAATTATATATATATTATATATATGTATGTATATATTATATATATATATATTTATGTATCTATTATATATATATATAATAGATACATAAATATTTCATATATATATATATATATATATATATATATATATATATATATATATATATATATATATATATATATATATATATATATATATATATATATGTGCGTATATGCGGGGGAATATACGATTTACATCGGCTTCACTAAACGATGATTTGCAGAGAAATTGAAATGTTCAACGTTTTTATTCGAAGGCGCATTCCATTATCAAAGAAGAGGAAATTGATTTCAAATCGTCCCGGCAAATGTTTCATTATTTTCGGACAATATTGTTAAAGTAATTGGCATATCAGTTAAAATCCCCTTTGGGAGATACAACAAAAAGCTCTCAAATATAATAAGAAATATGAATAAATAAAATAATAATAACCAACAATATTCAACTCTTATAATAAGATTTCTGATGTAATAAAAAGCAAGCGAGATTAAAATGGCAGACTTACTAGTAACGATGTATAATATTTGAAATACATTATCCAAGAAATTATATTAATAAATCTAATACTATTAATGTAATAAAAACGAAAATAAATTAACATAAATATTACTCAAAAATTAAATAATTTTTAAAATACCATCTAAGAATTTCAAATACTGAATATAATATTACAAGTAAAACTTAGAAAATTAGTTGAAAGAATTGCAAGTAAAAAATGAGGATTCTATAGCCTTGGATGGAAACTGAAATACCGCAGAAAGAAATGCTGGGAAAAATCTGCCTCGTCAGTCAATATCGAAGCGTATATGGCTCATAACTGTCACAGAATCATTGGACCAAGCACGCCCATTCACCGTCCATGGAGCTATGAGTTATAAACTCCTGTTGACTGCAAGGTCGAAGACGGGGACTCAGACTAAGCGCGACCAACTCCAAAGACCCCACCGGTGGAATAAGCGCATTTCGATTACAACCGATCTAAACGGTTCACCCAGCGGATGAAGAGGGCTACGCATGTACATACGTGTCGCAAAGAAGCTCATGAAATCAAGTGCGTGGGTCAATTCTTGTCAAGTTGAGGTCAACCTTAAACAAATTTCACGCCATCGGCACGTTCTTCTACTGTAATTTTCTTTCACTTCCAACCAAATTTTGCAAAGCCAAACTGCAATAGCGAATGGATGACGGGAGCAGGTTTTGGCGAAACTAGAAGTCCTGAACCTGGAGGCTGGCACTGAATGTAAGTCGTCAACGCCATCATCATAATGGAAATGACCGGCAAAGAAGATTTTAAATTCTTGGATACGGAATACAACCGACGACGACGATAACAACAAAGACGACGGCGACGACGAAAATGCAGGTGGAGTAACGTGTAACGGCTCGTATTGAGGCATTGGATAGCCGAGTTCGAATTCTGGTCGGTTTCATTACACTCATATACGTGCTACTATCCTTTTGAAAGGTATTAGTTCATCTGTCCCCACCAGCTATGGGTAAACAACAGGACAGACTGGTTCGTATAGCCTTGTTTTTTTGCAAACGGACTAGGAGAAAGACAATTCTGAATTCAAAACCTCAGGGCCTAGGGTATGGACCAAGGGCCGCTCACATCATTGTCCGTGGTCTTCAGCTGTCGATCAAGAGCTTGAAGCGGAGCATGGGTGACGCCAAGCTGTCTGTAAGCCCACAGAGTCAGAATCTGTTTCTGCTCCCCCCAGCCACCCCGACAATTGAAACCGTCGAGATTTTGATGACGAATAAAAAGCGAGTAGAAAAAAAGATATACTAGTAAAAATGAAGAAATTCTTGTAATCCACCAAATACAAAGAAAAATACTATAAAATTAATAATAATTAACAGAACTTAATCTGAAATGTTTGAACTCTAGTATATTTTAATTCATTTAAAAAGGAAATAAAACAATTGTCATTCAATTCATTCAAATAAAAAAAAGTCTATACCTTCACATATATTTTTGTATACTGATACGTATATGTTTAGATTCATTAAATTTGGTAATAGTGTATATTTGTATTTGTGAGGTGACAATATCCCCGAGTACATATGTGCATAAAAGAAAATTCAGTTCTTATGCTGGCTTTTAAGCTAATGTTTATAAGTTTGATTCGCGTGTTGCACAAAACCAATGATTTATAATAAAACATACAAACACAAAAAAATAAGTCGACAAAAAGCTTTTGGGTGGAGGGGATAATTAGGATAGATTACCTAACAAGCGATCATACTCACAGAGGTTCCGTGTTGCTACTATCAGCATGCTTTTGAATTTCTAACTGCCAGGCAGGATCAGACTTACCTACAAGAAAGAAAATATTACATTTATTAAGTTAAAATGAATATCTGATTTCGATAAGGAATTGGAGAATATATATATATATATATATATATATATATATATATATATATATATATATATATATATATATGTAAGGCGGTAAAGCCACTAAAACACAAGGGGCTAGAGATGGTGAGCGAAGTAGGAACATAAAAAAATAATAATGAGCGGAAAGAAGAAAGAGTAATCAGGAGGACAGTAGATGGAGATTGACATTGCATTTATATTTTTCCAGATTAAAATTGACTGGAAAGCATAGAGCCGAAAGGGTGTTCCACAACGAGAAGTTCGAGAAAAGGAAGTCTTAGCATAGAAATTGCGGCTACATCTAGCCAGCTCAACCATAAATTGATGAGATCTCAACGTCAGTCAAGTGTTGCGCTGAAATTGAAAAACTCCTTGTATCATAGCGAAGAGCAATATTTATTCTGCATTATGTAGAGATATGTGTCACAACATTAAACTTAGCCAGCCAAAACCAACGACGCAAATATATCACAATATTCCTTACACCAAAACAACGCAATCTGACTTACCATTCTTACAACATCCACCATAATACCTCACTGTCTCTATTAAGTCCTAAGTACAATTCTTGTCTGTGGGTGTGGGTGGGGAATATAATAAAACGAAGAGCGGTATTTATTTTTGCTATATACAGAAAATGTGGCACACGGTCAAAGTGGGGAATGGGGGAGAGGGGACAGTCATCTGTCTTAACGCTAAACTTAGCTAACCACAAACAATGACCCAAACACACAACACTATTCCTTGCACCACAACAACGCAATCTTACTTACCATTCTTACAACATCCACCATAATACCTCATTGTCTCTATGAGAATACTAACTAGCCCCCATAGGTACAATTCATTGTCTGTCGGGGGTAGGGGGAAAAACAATAAAAGGAAGAAAACAAACTAACAATTACAATGAAAGTATTTATAGAAAAGGCACAGAAATGATCAGCACGTGGCTTAGTGGATAGAGCTTTCAGTTTTTGACCATATGTCTCAGGTTCGAATCTCATGGGCCTTAATTTCATACTGATCTTTTCCACGTGTCTAATCACTTTATTGATATTGAGATGGAATTCATTAAATGAATTCGCTGTAGTATTTTTTAACCCAACATCATTGCACCTTTACTAAGATCGACTTCAGGGGAAAATTTCAATGATAAACACACACACACACACACACACACACACACATATATATATATATATAACAATATTATGTTGTCATAGTGATTTTTTAAAACGCGCGAACACGCCCTGTTCATCAAGGAAGGCGACGTAGATTATTTTAACCCATGTACATTCGATTTTACTAAGATCATCTTCAGGGGTAAATTGCAATGATAAAGTTGGTCTCATAATAAAACATACGTTTTAGAAGCTAGGGTATCAGTCCGAAAGAAGCATGTGCCTATGTAGGAAGTTAAGGGTATTGTCAATAGAATGTGTCTTGCCCTTGTTGAGGCTAATAAAAGCTATACACTCGAATACTATTGCACAAAAATATTGATAATTGTCTCTTTATGGTTAGTTTCATGGCTGTCTTATTAGTTGCGAAATGAATGGTGTACGGCGCACGCGGAGTCAACAAGTACTTGATGAAAGCGGCCGAAACGTCGTGATAATATCAACAGATAATGTGAGTCGTTTCTATGAGTTTGGTTAATTATATACATTTGGATTATTATCTATTGATATTATCACGACGAAATGCGTCGGCTAAACAAGTCTTCCTTTTATCATATTGTCCTTTCGAGAAAATATATTTTAGTTTTATCTTGAATTTTACAGCCAGGCGCTTATAAAAGATTGGTATGTGGCTTAGTGGTTAGAACGCTCAGTTTTCGACCATGTGAACCGGATTCTACTCTCGTCAGTGTGTCATCATTAAGGTACCCTAGTTTTATAATGGTCCTTTCCACTTGTCTAATCGGTTTCTTGATTTTCAGATAAAATTCTTAAAGTAAGGTGGCGTAGTTTTTTTTTCTTTTTTAACCTATTTATATTCGACCCTACTAAGATCATCTTCAGGGACAAATTGCAATGATAAACATGATATAAAACAATATTACGTTGTTATAGTGATTTTTAATAACGCCCGAACATGCTCTGTAATAGTTATTTTAGAATTTAATTTTTAAATTTAACCCTTGTAGTTATGAAAGTTTTTGCAAAATAAAAAGAAAGTTTCAATATAAGGCAACTGACGGGAAATTGGTAGAAATGTAAAATGGCATTAGTATATGAATGTTATATAGAATTTAATATTTTGCTGTTATATTCGTAATAAATTTTGTTGAAAGTTTGGTTGTAATTTACCCTGAAGATAAACAGAAAAAGGTTGAAAGTACGTGGGCTATACAAAAATGACGGCGCTTTCCTGTTAACTTCCAGAAACTGATTAGACAAATGGAAAGAATAAGTATAAAATAAGTAAACACATATCTACATTATTCAATGAAACATATTTGAATGAAGATATGCATATATATATATATATATATGTATATATATATATATGTGATAGAAATTAAGAGGATTTGAGATAATTATAATTAAGTAAATCCATCGAGTCTAGAAGAAACCTCAACAGAATGCAGAAAGCACTGCTGGTGAGTCCCAAATATAGGACGAAACGGCCGTCCAGTGCTTTCTGCATTCTGTTGATGTTTCTTCTAGACTCGATGAATTACTTAATTATATATATATATATATATATATATATATATATATATATATATATATATATATATATATATATATATATATATATATATATATATATATATATATATATATATATATATATATAGTAGTGGATAACGGCTCGGCTTGAGATATCGGAGAGCCGAGTTCGAATTCCTGTCGAATCCATTACATTCACTTACGTGCTAATACCCTTGGAACAGTAATTAATCCTCTTCTCCTTCAAGCGATGAGTAAATATCAGGATATACTAGGTTCTATAGCTTTGGATGGCAACTGGTATAAGAGGAAAACTCCAAATTCAAAATTCAAAACCTGCGGAGGGTCGTTTGGGAACGATATTTCTTGCCTTATTTAATATATGGAAAAATATTCGAGAATATGAAAAGATTATGATAAAAATAAACAGAAATAGTGTTTTTAATTTATTCAATCAGACGTATATATATATATATATATATATATATATATATATATATATATATATATATATATTAGATTGGATTAAAAAATATATCAATATTGTGATTTTCTTTCATTGTTTAATGATAATGATATTAAGCTTATCAGACAATTTGAAAAGAACTTACATAAAATAAATAGACAACACTTGTCTATATTATTTAATGAACATGTATGAATATATATATATATATATATATATATATATATATATATATATATATATATATATATATATATATATATAGTCACATTTGTTGACACTTATATGTGAGAATATGAATTTAGAGATTACAGGCGAAATATTTCAGCAATTACTTCCAAGATTTTGGATTACGGTATAACATTTAAAAACAAACATTTTTTACGTTGTTTACCATTCAACAGGAGAGATTTTGGAAACGTTTCAAATAATAAGATCTTTAAGAAAATAATTTTCCAAGACAGAATTTTAAAACTGGAAACAAACAAACACATTTTGAATGGATCCCATAACAAGAAAAAAAGACGAACTCTCAGTGAACAGCATCAACTGATACCGATAAGAGGCCCGTAAAAGCACTGGACACTAATGATTTAGAAATAGTTGATTTAACCCCGAGGAGATTGCATCTGTTATAAATTGTATGTTCACAGCATTAAGACAGATTATTCACCGTGTAGAATAAATATTTGCTTTTAAATCTGGTGAATGCATTAATACTCATAAGAGCAAATTTATCCATTGATGTCGAATGCGCTTTATTTTAAGAGCCACTTGAAGCTCTCTCTTTAGATATTTTTGTCTGTATGAAGTTCATTATCTGTATAAATATAAGAGCCACTTGAAGCTCTCTCTTTAGATATTTTTGTCTGTATGTAGTTCATTATCTGTATAAATATAAGAGCCACTTGAAGCTCTC
>OZ038506.1:89176058-89201058 GCA_964036315.1 Acanthosepion esculentum | reverse complement strand
TGTTTAGTATCTGTGACAGCTTGCGTTCCGTTTTCATTGTAGGATCCTTTTTTACTTTGCTGTAGCTACCGTTGTTAATGAGGTCTTCCAGCTTTCTTGTATAATCTGATTTGTCCGTTAGTACAGTCGCATGTATTATGATGATGTTTTCGTTCCTCTGTAGGGTTCCGATCGCCAGACTCCACAGTTTCGTGATGTTTGACCTGGGCGGCTTAGCCTTCTCCAAGGTCTGTCTCACCTTCCATCTCAGTTCATCCGTCTGAGCCCGAGCGAAGTTCATGGTTACATCCTCGACTCTGGCAATGATGTCGAAGTATGGCACTCGCCTGATGGCTGTGGCGAAGTTGAGACCCTTATTCAATACTGACTCCTCAGAGGCAATAAGCTGATATATATATATATATATATATATATATATATATATATATATATATATATATATATATATATATATACTGCGGAGGGTCGTTTGGGGACCTTGTGGCATTCGCCGAACCAGGTCCCTGTATTCGTCCCTCCAAAAAGTGTGGATGGCCCTGCACAAAGCCTTCACCACTATAATCGAATCTCATGTGTCGGTGTCGGGCTTTCTGTTTCTAGGAACTGATCTGCCTGACCCTCATACGTCGAATTCGACGGGAGAGTCCATCATATATTTATATATATATATATTGTATGTGTATTTACGTTTCGTATACGAAAGTGAGTGCTCATAAAGGTCGATGGAACCTTGGTTGCTTTTGCTTGACGATGTATGCTCCTGTGAGCACACCAGTAGATGAAATAAATACTTTTAAAAAACAAATTGTAGCGTTTATTCAACTCTATGTACAACCTTGTGCAAATTAATTGAAACAATACAAATAATTCCGTTATTATTTTTTTAAAATATTTTTCCAATGAAAGATGATCCACATGTTAGTACTTTGTGTTTATTCCACGAAGTTGTTCCTTGAAGATTGACCACAGATTCTCGACTGGATTTAAATCAGGAGAGTTTTCGAACCAGTCTATAGTACTTTGATTTTCTCACTGGTAAGGCTTGCCAGTGTGTTCGCGCAGCGTAACAATTTTCGTACAACCCTTTGGAGTAACGTCCATCACAGACGATGGCCATAGGACAACTAATCGACTGTCGAGACAATAGTGTCTGGGCGTAATAAAAATCTGATGCAATCACTGATGACGCGATATTTTCAAGGCTAAACAAATTTCATCTTATACCGGAAAATAGATTAATATTACTGCACACTACCGCAAATGAGCTAATCTGAAGAAAAAGTAAAAATCTATTAAACATACGGTCAGTTTTAGACCCACTGGCACTCCAGTGGGTCTAAAACTGACCATATGTTGCAAGAAAAGAAACTAAAGCGTTTTAGTTGAGATATACGCTGTTTCCCTCTTGTTTTTCCCGCTTGCCTTCAATTTGCCTTGTGAGTATCAGATTCTCCAAGCCCAATTTCCTCATTTTGTGCCCTCTTTCTGATGTTAAGCATAAATTACGTTTTTGTTAGCATTTCCTCTAAAATTTTGTTGTCGCCATGTTCAGTTCCTGTTCTTCTCAGCCTCCAGTATAACCATATTTCTGTTTCTTCAAGTCTTTTCTCCTATGAGGAGATTGGCGAAGTTTTACTGCCATATATGATATTGAAAAAGTCTAAGGAAATTTGGTCATTTCTTCTAGGAATTTTGGTTTTGGTTTTGGTTCGGATTGCTTTACGCCATATCAACCTCAATGGGTTATTTAATGCCGACAAATCTTTTATTGCTGCTAATATATTTTTTTCCAAAAATGTATCGATGGTAATATTTTTTTCAAAATTATTTCTGGCATTAAAACCTATTTTTATGCTTTCATAGTGTTTTGACACCAGTTTAGGGGTTAACTATTTACCCATGGCTCGGACCCTCAATGGTGCTACCACTCCGGTCCAAGGTGAACCTGGGAACACCAGCAATTAAGAGGTGGTTCGACGCTCCTCAAAATCTCCTGATCAGAGGCCTGGCTGTTGGACGTAGTTTATCGTCTTACCTACGACGCGGATTTTATTTATCGTCTTACCCAGAACGTGGATGTAGTTTATCGTCATATCCAGGTGGGGGGCATTTTGGTCGTTTATGGTAAATTCTAAATGATTTGTAAGGAAACAAAAACATCTACGACATGAAAAAAAAAATCAACACGAAAGAATTTCATGTTAAGAGATTTTTTTCGTGTGTGAAAGTTTGTGTACAATTCCAGGGAGGTAACTCTTCCAAATACAAACCCAACAATCTTCAGTTCAATCCACATTCATATATTAAGCATGTAGTTAAAATGATGTTATTTATCACCGTCATCGTCGCCATACACTGTTCTGGCTATTAATGCGAATAAGTGATGCATTTGCCGAACAAAAGAGGCCAATTAACTGATGGTAGGTGGTTGGGGGTACACCAGAGAGGGGTGGAGATGCCAGAGAGTTAAGCAGGTGAAAAGCAATGAACAAGGAAATTGATCGATATATCGATTCGTCACCTTCACGTAATTGAAACAACTGAATTGAAATCGCTTGAGGATGATATATATGGCGCGCTGTTATAAACACAAAGGAACTAGGTTCGAAATGGATGTGAGGCGGCAGCGCCAGCAATTGATATGAATGGATGATAGCCTTGCCTTTGTTATTATCATATACATACATACATACATATATATATATATATATATATATATATATATATATATATATATATTTATTAACAAACATATATATATATGTATATATAACTGTATATATAAATGTATATATATATGTATATATATGTATATATATAATGGAAATGTATATATATATATATATATATATATATATATATTAACAAGCATATATATATGTATATATATATGCATATTTATGTATATATATATATATATATGTATTTATAAATGTATATATATATATATGTATATATATATATAATGGAAATGTATATATATATATATTAACAAGCATATATATAAAATGTGTATATATGCATATATATGTATATATAAATGTATATATATATGTATATATATGTATATATATAATGGAAATATATATAGACATATATATATATTTACATATCAACAAGCATATATATATATATATATATATATATATATATAATTTTGTATTTGTGTAGCAATCACACTTTTAAATAAGTTTTATTAAACGCGACAGTGAAGGTACTGAGATTAAGCTTTTTATTCAATATTTCTTGTGTCGGTATTACTGTTTTCTTTTCTAGGCTCAAAGTGAGTAGAATCTGCCTGAATGTTCTATATATCTGACCGCTTTTGGATACTCTTTTAACCGTTGCCAAGGATTTTTTAAAACTAAACATGTAGGTACATACATTCGCCTAGCACGCCTTACAGGAGCTATCAACATATTTTAAATTCACTAGCAGACATGCTAGATGATGTACCACTACATATACGAAGACGTATGTGGTTTCTGCATGACGGGGCTCCAGCATATTTTTGTCACATTGTTTGTGATGTACTGCCTGACATCTATCATGTAATATGGAAAATTAGGGAAGGACAGGTTCCATGGCCTGCAGGTTCCTCCGACCCCAATCTCTTGGATTTGGGCTTCGGGGCCTCATAAAACATTAATAATACAGAGACGATTCATCAACGTGTCATGGGGGCCTGCAAAACCATTCGACACTGTTTTGGAATATTTGAAATGGACAACGTGTCAGTGATCCGACTTTGTACAAGCAATTGAAAGACAGATTGAAAATTTTTTGAGATGGTGTACAACAATGGCCATTTGGATATATGTTTATATGGACATTTCACAGTGTTTTGGTGTCAGGAACCCGCACCACAAAAGAATTTTTTTTTATTGTATCTTCGATTGTAATTTTAAGAGCGTCTTAAAACTTAATAACTCAAAGACGGGGAAAAAAGGATATAAGTTTATATGGACCGTTGTCCTTGTTTTAGTGTGAGGACCCGGGCCCCAAACTTTGTAAAAGTATTTTTATGCATCCTATATATATATATATATATATATATATATATATATATATATATATATATATATATATGTATGTATGTATTAATACATATACGGGTACCTACGTTTTTGGCGTGCAACTATTATTTATTTGCTTACGTGCGTATGCACACCAGCACAAGCGTACACGCCTGCTTATATTTGTCGGTTTTATTTATCCACTCTACGATTATATATGTATATATATATATATATATATATATATATATATATATATATATATATATATATATATATATATATGTATGTATATACACACACACACACAGGGTGCATATTATATATAGATAGATAGATATGCACCCTGTATACATATATATATATATTTATATATATATATATATATATATTAATTAGTGCTATATATATATATATATATATGTAAGCAAATGTGTGGATGTAGATCCGACGGTATGATGAAAATGTGGAAAAGACAAAGCAAAATCCGAATATGTGAGTTTACTGTTTTTATTTTGTTTTTGTTTTTGTTATTCTGTCGACGTCAGACGTTTCGGTCAAATAGACCTTCTTCGGGACATGGTTAATGGACGCGACGCCAGCATATCCGACTCTAAGAAAGGATACTTGACTTTAGAATTTCAGTTTTTCTGTTTCTGACCAGTCCTGTATATATCGTCTCTCCATCAAACTTAAATCTAATATAAATATGTCTCCATTAACCATGTCCCGAAGAAGGTCTATTTGACCGAAACGTCTGACGTCGACAGAATAACAAAAACAAAAACAAAATAAAAACAGTAAACTCACATATACGGATTTTGCTTTGTCTTTTCCACCTTTTCATCATATATATATATATATGTATATATATAAGTATATATTAATTAGTGCTATATATATATATAAGTATATATTAATTATTGATATATATATATATATATATATATATATATATATATATATATATATATATATATATATCGAGTGTAACAGCAAAATATTCTAAACCTTGGATAATTGTCCAATTCATAAAATGTTTAATATCTAAAACCCCCCACTAAACTAATTGACTTTCTTTTTTCCAGTTTTTTCCTTTCTTTTTACCAGCTAGCCACGATTTGTCGTAAGAATCAATGAACGACCCTTTGAGTTTATTTAGCTAGAAAGAGAACAGTTTAAAATCGTTTTGTGTCAGCGCCACTGTCTTCTAAACTGAGCAATGGTGAGAGGAAAACCTCATTCAGACCTTCCGTAATGGTACCAACATTCATATCCTGTCTGCCATCGTCAAAGTCTATTCAAGAACCATCAAGAAATGGTGAATAAGTTTTTAAAAATGAGGTGAAAATACAGGGGAAACTAGATCATGAGGTCACAAGAGGAAGAGTGATCATCATTTCAGCCTACTGCTAAAGAGATCAATTTGAAAAGATCCAACTCAATCAATAAGACACTTGGCACGTGAGAGAGTAGTTTCAGCTATTACAGTCCAACAAGTAGTGAAAAAACTTGAAGTTGAAATAGTACGTGAAACGTTTGAGGCACCATATTATTCCAGGACAAAAAATTAGAAATTTACAGAAGGCAAAGATCATCTTGAATAAGTTGGAGAATTATCCTGGAATAACATATATATATATATATATATGTATCGGCTTAGTGGTAGAAGTTCCGACTGACGCCAATTCAGTCGGGTTTCGATCCTAGCTAGAGGCAACCGGACGTCTAGCCATACTGATGAGCTGTGAAACAGCGAAACAGTCTGTCTGTGGATGACAAATATATATATATATATATATATATATATATATATATATATATATATATATATATATATATATATATATTCAAACTTTATTTCAATCATTTATTAACTTCCTATTATTTGCTATGATTAATTAATGCTTAACGTCATATTCGTTTATGATCGATCTCATCACGATTCTTCTGTAAGCTTGGAGAGTAATTATACATTGTTATTGCACAATATAGATTCCAATAGTGTTACTAAAGAAAAAACTCTGAGAATTCCAGTAAGATATCTTTAATCATTTCTAAGAGACAACGCTTCAAATCTTAATCTAAGAACTGGAGAATTTTTATATTACCCGATTTGGACAATTTTGTTGTTACACCCCGTATATGTATGGCAAATTTTCTTAAGTGTTCTCCCGTGTGCACAAGGTCAGAACTTTCCCATTTAAATGGATGTCTCCAAATATCACTTAGGGAGAAATGTTTCGTTTTTCGGAAACCTGAGAAAACACGGGTCAGTTTATCACGCAGGAAGACACCAAGTTCTGGAATGATGGAAATTTTGAAGTAGCCTCAAAGATGGCGTATAGTGCAGAATAAAATAGCGCATACTGTGATTCAAAGTCAGCTCTGATCTCAAGCGGAACTCGTAATATATAAGGTCCATTTATCAATGTTGGATATGATGCTCGTTTTTCTTTTTAATCACTCTAATATATACGTTAATCCTTCTAACAGGCTACATCCGTCAGCAAGGCCTCTGATCGGGAGATTGGATGCTTTGAGGGGCGTAGAAAGACCTCTTATTTGCTGCTGTTCCCTGATACATTCTAACCCGGGGTCGTAATATCTTTTAATGCCCCAGTTATGGGTATAAATAGTGAAGTCCTCCCCACACACACAAAAAATGAAAACTTTTTTTATAGTTAAAAATACAGCAATTCTTTTTTGAAAAACGAATTAATACAATGAAAATACCAGCAATAAATGTGTATAAAAATATATTACTAATAATACTTTTTATAGCAAAATGACCAGCAATACATTTTATAGTTGAATGACCAACAATATATTTTATAGTAGAATTATCAACAATACATTTTATAATGAAATGACCAACAATAGATTTTTATAGCAAAATGATCTGCAATTCATTTTATAATAAAATGACAATCAATAGAACATTAAAAATTATAAAAATACATTTTGATAATAAAACTACTAATAACATATTTAAAAAAAATATAACCGCGATACATTTTATCATCTACAAACTATATAACTAAAAAACATACATATTATTTTTGAATTAAACATATATAAATTTCGGCAATAAATAACCCATTAAGATTGATATGTCACTAAACAAAATGAATCAAATTTTCCTAACAGTGTCAGAGACGAACAAATATCGACTCTTGCTGGTCTTTTCCACAGGCTTCAACTGTCCACCATTTTGGCAAATGTTCAGATGAGCTAAAATCTTTAATTCCACCAGTTCAGACTTTCACAGCTAATTATCACTACATGTCAAGAACACAGGGTCAACGCCTCATTCCTTTCGTATACAATTCGGAAGAAGAATGTTACACCCTGAAAATTCCCAAGATCCTGTTTTTGGAAGAGATTCTCGGTACCATATGTCACCGATTTATACAATCTTAACTTCAAGTCAAGGATCAGCCGTTATCTACCCTACATATTCTCATCCCCTGCACTTTCTCCTCCTATGTTTGTTTTGTTTGTTTAACGGCACATCAACTCCTTATGGGTCATTTAATGGCGAAATTTAATTTTCTTGAAGCAATAAAAATATTATATGTTATTCTGCTTTCGCAGTTGAATACATGGTTGATGATACTCAGCTTTTATGCATATACGTATTTGCGTTGACGTAATTACTAGTGGACGTGAAATGTGTTTTTCGTGTTGTTGAATTTATATTTGGAAATACAGATTAAGCTACTATGTAGAAAACAACACATGAAACTCAACATATCAAAACATCTTTCATAATGGCTCTAGAACAAGACGAAAGTGCTCAAAATAATAACAACTACGGAGAAGTTATTGATTCTTTAGCAAATAAAAAACGGAAAAATGTTAGAATGCGGGCAAAACTCAATAAAAGATTAATTAAATCTTCCTTGTCGGCCGTTTTCAGTATATATATATATATATATATATATATATATAGGCACACCAACATATACATACCCACATATACATACATATATATATATATATATATATATATATATATATATATAAGCACACACACATATATACACACACACACACACATATATATATATATATATATATATATATATATATTTTTTTTTTTTTTTCGAAAGAGAGAAGGAAAAATATAGTGAATTAGTTGGTATTGCTGAATTTTCTTTATACCTTGTTTATGTGTGCCTCTGAAATTTACAGACATGTCTTTTATTTTGTTGGTCTTGCCTACTCAGACAAGATTTGACTTAATCCAGATTTTATAGATCGATGCCAAGCCCCTTATGCCGTCAGTTAAATACTGGCCAAGCTGCAGAATAAACGAATCATTAAATAAAATGTTATTTTAAAGAACTGACTTTGTTCGTCTTATGTCTAAACTGGCAAAATATATTCCACAGATATATGCACACTCACAAATATATAAGAGGGTAAGTCAAAAATTATCCACAATTTCGTCTTTAGGTTTGTCACACTGCCTTCAGCACACGCGAGCTTGTAGTTGGTACTATTGTGATCGAAGTTTGAGCTTAAATCGCTCCAGTCTTTTTACTGCTGTTACAGTGTAAACATGTCCGCTCCACGAGTCGTTGCTGTTTTGATTTATTGGAATAAAATGTATACAACAAATTAGTCCTCAAAGTAATCGTCATCGGCTTCCAGAAACATTTGTCAACGTGCCTCCAGCTGAGCAATATCTCTGGTGATAAAAATCAGGTGTCTTTAGGGAAATAAATCTGCGAGTGCCTGACGTTAGTCTTTACTCAAAAATTGTGGCCTGTTTTTTTACGCTGTACAACCAATGCCTTTTTTCTTTTTAAATGTCTCTTTTGTGTTCACATAGTCTTTTGCTAAAATGACTTGAATTTTCTGCAATATATACTTAGAATCATTCCAATTGATAGAGAAAGTTCTTCTTTCAAGTTTTCGGTTGTTATTTTGTTTTGTGTGATTAATTCTTTTCTTGTAGTTGTGACAAATTTTACGTTGGATTTAGATATATTCTTATCGGTTGTAGTTATGATAGACTTAGTGGGTAGAATAATCATTTTTTTTATTCTTTGGGTTTTGCCAAGAAGGGCAGCTTTTCTGTTTTGGAATATTTTATAAGCCTTTCAAAAAATTATTTCACAGCAACGTCATTATACATACATACATATATATATACATATATATATATATATATATATATATATATATATATATATATATAAAGGCATTAACACACAGAAATATACATGTATATACAGGTTTCGTTAAAGTCCAGTGTCAAGGTACTGTGATTAACCTTTTCATAAGTGTTTTCTTTTCTGGACATAAAATTTGTAAAACTATGCAAATGTTCTGCATTTCAGAGCGCTTTCGGCTATACCTTTACCCAGTATCAATGATAATTTTATATTTACTTTTAACTGAATGTATGGGTTGTGTGTATGTATGTTATACGGGCTTTTTATTTTCTAAACACGGCCAGCACATTTTGGCCGTGTTCGTATTAAATGTTATTGAGTGTTGGCTATTTCTTTTCATTAATATGGTATCCATTAATTTAACCGTTTTTTATAAGTGGATGAGGTTATTATATTTGTATTTTCGACTATTACGTATAGTCTTTTAGATTTGTATGTGGATTTAAGTGAGTTCATTTTCTTTGTTTCCTTTTTCCATTTTTTCTTTTCTCTTTGTTTCTTTCCTTTCTCTAAAAGCCATTTTTTAAATAATTTATCATCCATTGACTGATTAGAAAAATCCTTGTAAATTATATTTCAATTTACAAGGTGAAATGGTCATTAACCTTAATTCCTTTTGTATAAAATATATTGCGTTTGTGGATTAAAATGTTGAGCTCACTGTGTGTATCAGTTTTAATATATATTACACACACACACACACACACACAAACGCACACGCACACACACACACAGAGACAGACAGACATATATATATAAATATATATATATATATATATATATATATATATATATATATATATATCATGGTAATTTACCCAAGCCGCATGGATGCTCCCAGCTATAAATGGGAACAAGTACTGCCTTTTGGAGAGGGAAGATTCCAGCAGTCAGCTCTGACGGTCGGATCGAACATTCTTGCTGTAACACTCTAGTTTGTATATGTTTGCATTACTGTTTCTGTTAATATATTTGTTTAATTCAATTCCTCTCTTGTATCTAGACCACAACAATATATATATATATATATATATATATATATATATATATATATATATATATATATATATATATATATATATAATGGACTCTCCCTTCGGTTTCGACTTATGAGGATCTGGCAACTTAACTGATTCAGTTATGAAGTTTTGTGCGATAATACAAAATGATTTACAAAGGAGGCCGCATATGAAGCAAGAGTAAGGATTGTGGGATGAGATCACTGTTAGATTAACTGGCCTTTTATATCTTGCTCTCAATTCTTGAAGACGATTCAGACAACTGATTGAAAACTGCTGAGTCCACTAAAACACGTTGATCTCCATTCTACCTGCTCCAAGGCTAAGCGCCCAAGTGTGTTATGTGGTATATTGACTTCTGACTAGTTGCCTTTCAGCTTATCTTTGTATCTTAGCCATGGGCGTCCTACGTTCCTGTAGCCCTGATCTAACTAGCTGTACATTAGGATCTTGGGTATCCTGTCATCAGACATTCTCATGACATGACCAGTCCACCGTAACTGAAACTGTATGAGAAAATTGTCGATTACTTCAATATTACACCTGTTAAACAGGTCTACGTTAGATGTCCTATCTTGAAGGTTAACTGCACAGATTGCACGCACGCAGACAGCTTTTATGGAAAACATCCAGCTGGTGTATGTGGTACCTGTATGGAGTCCACGACTCTGAGCCATACAAAAGGATGTCAAGGATAACAGCTCTTATATATATATAAGTATATATATATATATATATATATATATATATATATATATATATATATATATATATATTTATATATATGATCCTGAAAAAATATCAGTTAATCTCTCTAGGGAGGAAGTGTGGGTTTGTAAAAAATCCCACAGTGACTATTACGGCTAATAATGCAATACACTTCGGTAAATCGAATCGAGTTCTCTCAGTCACTATGTGTTTATCTAAAAATAAAAACGCTTAAATTCACCTTCATCCGTGCCGTGCGCCAAAGGCTTAATGGTAGAATCCTGACTGATGCCAATTCAGTCGGGTTTCGATCCTAACTAGAAGCAACCGGACGTCTAGCCACACTGATGAGCTGTGATACAGCGAAAAAGGCTGTCTGTGGATGACTATATATATATATATATATATATATATATATATATATATATATATATGCAGTTTTCACTATATTTAATCAAAATAAATAATTCTTTTGCAGGAATTACTTCCTGTCGGATACCGTCAGATGTACACTCGTGAAGACATTTTTTGCACATTACTGAATCCATTAAAAATATGGCTGTTGTCCGAAATATTGAATACTTTAAGTGAAATGTAAATGTAAGAGAGAGTTATGAAATGTTCTCATCTCAACCAGGACAGAATCCTTCAATCAACAAATGATTAGCTCGACAGAATTCACCATGTATACGGCTGCTGCTGACGACTCAGCAGTCTAGGATCGATAACCAATATTCTACCTCGCAGCAACCGCCCAGAACTTAACCGTTAAATGTCAATGCAGAATGTTGAGAACATTTGTAGAATTTTGCCTATAGAACTCTAGCCTCTGGCTCCAGAACGAAAGGCACAACGAATCCAACCGTAAGAGGAAATAACTATCCCTGCGTTCGTTAACCTTAATACCCTCAATGCTACTTGCCATTGATTAGAGGTAAAAATTCGTGTTACACCGTTCATAGAAATGTTGATTATGCAAACAAAAATTAATTAGCAACCCCACTTATTATCAGGCATCGATCTCCTCTTTCTCATATCAGTGACGACCATTCAAGTACTCCAGGCATTTGCTTCGATGTTTCTTATCAATCCTATTGGAAATGTGATTGTCCCACTCTTCGCTAGTTGGCGCCACAGCTACCCCTACCTCATAGATAGTGTACTATTCTGTTTTGATCGCGCGGAATGAGGGGGAAAGCTACTACTTGGGCTTCAATGAGAAAATGAATGAAAGAAAGAAAGTAAAAAAGGGATGATAGAAGTGTTTAGAAATTAAAAAGGAAAAGTCTTCGATTTCAAATCATTTCATTTGTATCCCCTTACTTCTTAAAATAATGACCAGCATTCATATTTATGATTGTTGTTGCAATATTTTCTTAAAGTTGTTAAACTCAAATTTTTAACGATGCGATAGGGAAATTTCTATGGATATTTTATTGTCGTAGAACTCAGCATGGGCTTATTGAATCATTCACTGGAGAACTGAGATTCGCCAGAACATTAAAATTGGAGAACCGTGAAACTTTCACCAATTAAGACTAATAGGAATAATTTCAGCCATAATATTTTTTTTTGTTTTCTGATATGATGATGATAAATTTAATATTCTTTTTAATCAATTCACCCCAATCAAGGTGATAATGCCACCAAGACGCATAGGGCTACTTGGTGAGAAGGAAATGGAAAGGCCTTTGTTGTGGTGTTATCTCTCTAAAGAGACTATGTTAGACACTACCGCCTACTATAAGACAAGATGTTGTGACCAAGTAAATGGTTAATTACACCAGAAGAGTATTACACGACTAGTAAGAGTGTAGCGAATGAACTAGCACTCAATCTGTTCACTGTTCACTCTTCCCTGAACCTTCTCTCCTACTAAACTTATAGTAGGTGGAAGAGTCTAACATAGACTATTTAGAGGGAGGACACCACACCAACTTTAAAATGAACCGGAAACAAAATTCTAAACAGGAAACAAGGGATAGACCGTTAGGATTGTTGAAAAGAATGGGGACGGGTGTAAATTGGACGATAGACGAAGCTATCTGCTCTTATTGAGGAGAAAATAGATAAATAGCAAATGAAATAACGGCGTTTAGGCGGAGACGTTAAAAGTACAGATTTGAAGTAGATTTTAGAAGGAACCGGAAGTTCTATCCTAAACACGAAAGCAGGGGTAACATTTTAGTCCTACAGAAAAGAACGTCGAGGAAAGTGAACCGGATATTAAGTAAACCTATTTTTTCCTATTGAGGTAAAAAAATAAAAAAAAAATAAAATTAACTGCAAAAATAAAAATAAATAGTATTTTGAAATTTTATGTCGTGTAGGGAATGATATTGAGAAACTAAACACACTAAACGAAGAATGAAAAGACAGGCATGAAATGGGGGTATGTCTTTACAGAATTTTGAAGAAAATGGAAAGGCATGTACTTTAAAATGTTGCTGCCACATATGGTACAGTGCTCCTGCTATGTATGCAGAGATTCTTGATAAAAACCAAAGAAGAATTAGCAATATTACTGGATCTGACCTAGAGTCTCAGCTTCAGTCACTTTTACACCGCAGTAAGGTTGTCTAGCTGGGACTTTACTATAAATATTTTCATAGCAATTGTTCGGATGAGGTTTTCACTATGCTACCCAGACATTTTGAATTTAAGCGCAGTACTAGATTTGAGTTTACTAGACGTGAGCATAAATTCTATGATAGCAGTCTATTCTGTCGCACTTCCCGCTTGGAGAACAGTCATCCAGCTTCTTGTTTCCCAGAAAACTTTGAACCTCAAAAATTTAAATCCATTCCCAATCATTATCTAGTCTTACTACTTGTTCTGTTGTTCTCTAGACTTAATGGTGTTTTCCTCCTATTCCCTAACTCTCAATAACTCATCGCGTCTTAGTAGCTTTATTGCCTTCATTGGGATGAAAGAATTACTGTTGTCATATTTAGAACTCAAAATCGAAGCTGATGGCACTACCATAGCTCTTGTCTTAATCGGCTCGATAAGGTTAAATTATCAGCCGATCTAAAAATGACCTACAATCAGTTGTTAAATGGGGCAAGGAGTGGCTTGTTAATTTTAACGGCTCCAGAACGAAACTACTGTTTTAATCGTTTCGGAGAACCATTTTTACCTACATGACTAACGTTTTACATTGGCATAAAGTAGAAAGATTATATAGAATCAATTGCTTTGTCTGCAGCGAAGAAACTTGGATGAACGTGTCGTGCTAGAGAGTTCTTCTCCCAAGAATCTATCTGACATTCGTCTTTGCTTTGAATGTTGTTACTACATCTGGTCTGGTGCTCCTGCTATATATTTAGAGATTATTAACAAAATCCAAAGAAGAATCTGCAACGTTATTGCTCCTGATCTGGCATCTCGTTATCTGTCACTGTTCCACCGCCGTAAAGTGGGTTCCCAGTTCCCTTACAATAAATAATTTCATGGTAATTCCTCTGATGAACGTTATTCTATTGTACCTAGACTGTGAATTTAAATGCACAGCCATATTGGCGGCAAGGTTGCACCATTTTGCTGTTGAAATGACTACATGTGGCCGTAAATTCTATGTTAACAGTTTCTTTTATCGCAATTCTTACTAGGGGAACTTTATTCCGGCTCCATGTTTTCCAGTCATCTTTGATCTCCAAAAATTTAAACATGATATCATTCGTTATCTACCCTGATCCTGATTACACTTTTGTTGTTCTCGCTCCCTAGCAATGTTACTGTTTCTTTTACTTCAGCCACACCCATTAAGTCTTTTGTTTCTGTTGTGGTAGGATCCACCTAATTTGCATAGTGGAGTACCGACCATATAAATATGGTTGGTACCGGGAAGAGAAGGGAACGAATCAAGAGATTCAACCAGAGACTCTGCCCGACTGCGAATCAGTCAACACATTCTCCAGGAACGGTTTTCCCAGGAATATACAAAAGACTATATGTAAATATTGTGTACACTTTCTTGTTTCAATACATTTTGTTCTAAGTACATTTTGTGTTGCATTATTATTCCATGCATTAGTCAAGTTTCAACAGTTTCTTAGTGGCTTTACTGCTTTACTTGGGGGTATTTTAATTAAACAAAAGAACAAAGATACAATAAAGCATTGAAAAGTCAACCAAAGAAGAATAAGTAATGCAAAGTCTTTGTAGAAAGCACACAAGCGTTGGTCAAAGAAAGACAATCTGACAGATTTTAAAAACAATAAAGAAACAAAAATAAAGTGAGTGAAGGAATGGAGAAAAAAATGCAAAAGAAGGAAAAAATGAACGAAAACGGAAGTTTGTAAAATACGAAAAAATAAGGAGAGAATTAAGGAAATCATGAAAACAACAAAAATAATTATAATTAGGTAATTCATCGAGTCTCTAAGAAACATAGGTTTCTTTTAAACTCGACGAATTATTTAATTATGATTATCTCAAATCCTCTTAATAATTTCTATCACTTGTATATCCTTGCTTGAACCGGCTTCTAATGCTCTGGACGGAGCAGCTTGGGGATAGTAGTCGTGTGTCGTGGGGGCACAGCCCTATGCGTAAGGGAAACTCGCATGAGTTCCACCACGGAATATGTGATCGAGCGGCGCTATATCGACTCTAATTCCTTACATCTTCGTCACCGAGGCTCATTGGTACAGATGGTATGATGCTTGCGGCGTATCGTAACGGTCCGGGTTGAATTCTCGGTAGTAGATGCGCACTGCTGATATATAGGACGAAACGGCAGTCCAGTGCTTTTTGCATTCTGTTGAGGTTTCTTCTAGACTGGATGAATTACTTGATTATGATTATTTCAAATCCTCCTAATAATTTCTATCACACACACACGCACACGCACACGCGCGCGCGCGCGCGCACACACACGCACACACACACACACACACACACACACACACACACACACACACATACATACACACACACACACACACACACACACCCATAATCGGTTGTGAACTGGGGCAGGAATTGGCTGGTTAACATTAACGCCTCCAAAACAAAACTGCTCTCCATTAATCACCACAGGGATCCTTCCCTGCATCTCATTAGAATGTCTGAAGCCCAACTTCTCGAGAGTTCCTCTCTGCGGCTGCTCGGTTTCACGCTGTCTGCTGACCTGAGATGGAACAACTACATTCAGTCGATTGCTTCATCCACCGCAAGGAAGGTTGGCTCCCTGTGCCGGGCCAGGAAATTCTTCTCCCCTGAATCTGGAGCCCCTTCTGTTTGCTTCAAGGTTCTTGATAAGATCCAGAGACGGGTATGCCTTGATCTGGCTTCTCGTCTGCAGTCTCTCTCTCTCTCTCTCTCTCTCTCTCTCTCTCTCTCTCTCACACACACACACAGACGCACCGTCTCCTCTCCCTGTCTCTTTTATAAATACTTCCATGGTAATTGCTCCGAGGAGCTGCTATCGCTGGTTCCCAGGCTCCATGAATTCAAGCGTCCTACGAGGCTGGCATCCCGTTCCCGCCCTTTCACTGTTGAAAGTGTTAAATGTAGACGTCTCTTCTACTCCAATAGCTCCATATCTCGCACCTCACGCCTATGGAACTCCCTCCCTCATTCCTGTTTCCCTGATGATTATGATCTCCAACTATTCAAGTGTAACGTCAATCGACATCTCCAGTTGCCTTTATCTATCCTCTATCCTTCTCCACATCCTTTCCTCTAACACTCCTATTTGCTCTCGCTCCAAATCCTCTGTAACCCCTTGCGTGCTAGTGGCTTCCAGCCTTGCCTGCGGTGATAAGCTTAAATAAATATATATATATATATATATATATATATATATATATATATATATATATATATATATATATATATGATGAGTCCCAAATATAGGGCAAAACGGCAGTCCAGTGCTTTTTGCATTCTGTTGAGGTTTCTTCTAGATTCGATGAATTACTTAATTATGATTATCTCAAATCCTCCTAATAATTTCTATCACACACACACACACACACACACACACACTCACACACACACACACACACACACACACACACACACACACATATATATATATATATATGTATGATGAGTCCCAAATATAGAAGGAAATGCCGTTCTGTTCAGGTTTCTTCTAGATTGATCAAATAATTGATCAAGATTATATCAAATCCTCCTAATAATTTCTATCACAAATAAAAATAAGGAATACTTAAACAATTAAGATGAGGATAAACAAATGTGAAAATTCAGTATTGAAAGAAAAAGGACAAGAATGAAAAAGGAAGTCAATGAAGAGGAAAAAGAAAGAAGTGAAAAAAGAGAAGCTAAAATCAATGAAATATGAAGAAAACGAAGAATCAAACAAAAGGAGAAAGAAAGGAAGAGGAATAAAACAGAATTTAGGAAATAAAAAAAGAAAGTTACTAAAGAAAAAGAAAGAAAGAAGAAATGATAGAAGAAAGAAAAAGTAATGAAGAAAGAATGAAAATGTTGAAATAAAACAATACAGATACATAATAGTATAAGAAAGAAAGCAAAATGTAATGAGAAATGAAGAACGAATTATTGGAATAAGAAAGAAAGAAAGAAAGAAAGAAAGACAAAAGAGAGAAAGAAAGAAAGAAAAAAGAAAGAAAGAAAGAGAGAAAGAAAAAAGGAAGAAAGAAAGAAAGAAAGAAAGGAAGAAAGAAAGAATAAAACAAAAGAACGGGTTCATGGAAAGAAAGAAATAATGAAAAAAGGTGGAATAAAACAAAAGAAATGATGGAATGAGAAACTAAGAAAAATATGTGGATAAAAGAAAATAACAAAAAAAGATGAAATAAAAAGAAAAGAAAAACGATAAATAATAACCACAGAAAAGAAAGAAGGAATAAAAGACGTGAGAAAAAAAAACGAATGTGGAAGGAAATAAACCGAAAGCAAAAGATATTGAAATAATTCAACTGCAAAAACAATGTCTAAAAATAAATTACTGAAACGAACCAAAAAAAGCAAAAAAGCCTCCCTCCAAAATGAGAGAAAACATTAACCGTAAGAATCCAATGTGATTGAAATGACCGTGATAAATTGTAAAGGCGAGAATCGTTTTTCTTCAATCTTTTCCCACAATCTTCATTGCTTCTTGGATTTGAAAGAAAACAAATAACGATTAGACAATCAGCCAAAAAAAAAAAAATTAAAAAATCAATATATTTTTTTAAATCAATAAAATATTGAGATGCAAAAAAAAGATTGCAATGAAAGATTATTAATAGACTTAAAGATTAAAACAGTTAATATAAGAAAACTGAGGAGTGGTGCCTTCGAGAAAAAATCTTCAGTTAATCTTAAAAAAAATAGATTAAAACTAACATAGTAGCCATCAAAACAGTTAGGATTACCTATGGTGCGAATCGGCGTATTTCATGAAGCAATTCTGTCTTAACATCTATAAATTTAGAGTATTAAATTTTTATCGGCAACTGTTTTCACTTCAAGTTTTTGGCATTAGATAATAATAATATCTTCTGCTATATGTTGTGCAACTTTAGTGTTGAGGTGATCACGGCTCTCCACAACACCCTGCATTTTCTAGCACTTAGTAAGCCTTTTAATATATCACCTAATCCCTGTTCTACCAACCATTTATGTCGTTACATATATTATTTACTGCTTTCGTCTGTCGCTCATGCATTCAATAAAGCTTGTGAGAATCAACATCTCCAAGTGGTCTTTCATTCATTTTGTGACTTAAAAATTACTGTTGTGTCTTTCCTGGTCTAAGCGTTCTTTTTCTGTTTAAAGTTTCCCTAAAACTTCCTCTTCACACATATTTTCAGTCTATGGTATATTCAGCATTTTCTATAGAATCGCATTGCATGCGCATAGGGAACGTGTTCAGTGAATATACAAAAATAGAAAGGTTCGTAAGGCAAGGATACGTCTTCTCGACCGACCTGTTCAACTTGTACAGCAAGGCAATTCTGAGAGAAACCCTAGCTGGATTTAGCGTTGGCGGCCACAATATCAACAACATAAGATACGTACTGATAGCAGACACGGAAAAGAAACTACAAAATCTCCTACAGAATATAGCGACGGAGAGTGAGAAGAACGGACTTAGCATAAACTACAAGAAGACAGGGGGTATGGTCATCAGTAAAAGGATGAGCACGAAATGCGATTTGCAGGTTGGGAACACTAGAATCAAGTAGACTCGCAAGTTTAAATATCTGGGAAGCGTCGTGAGGACGGTAAGTGCGACACCGAGAACCGTAGACATACTGGGATGGCCAAGAATGCATTCCAAAAGCTGAGCAGAGTATTGCGAGACAGAAGAATTTCTTTGGTAACAAAGAAAAGGATACCGAACTATTACGTGATATCTGTCCTTCTTTACGGAAGCGAATGTTGGACGATTTCCTCAAGGATGAAGGATAGACTCGAGGCGAGTGATATGTGGTTCTACAGAAGGATGCTGAGAATTTTGTGGACCGAGCGTGTGAGCAACGATGAGGTCTTGGAGAGGATGCAGACAAGGAGGAGGCTCATGCTTAACATCAGGAAGAGACAGCTGAAGTTTCTGGGACACATAATGAGAAAGGAGGGCCTGGAGAATCTGATACTCACAGGTCGAATAGAGGGAAAGAGAATCAAGGGAAAGCAGCTCGTAGCATTCCTGGCGGGCTTGAGCAGGTGGATGACAGAACGTGGCCTGGGGGAGATAGCGGAGAGAAGGAACCTGTTGAAAGCTGCAAGGGATAGAGAGAGGTGGAGAGCCATGATCGTATACGTTCTGAAAGGACATGGCACATAAAAAGAAAAAAAAAAAGGTACCATGGCGAAGAGCTCATCCGAAAAGTTACCATAAAAGTATTTATACAAATGATACAGTTGAAAAATAACTGGTGTGAAGAGACCAGGTTAGGACCAATAATATTGCTGATTCTTTTTTGGATTTTACCAAGACATTCTAAACATGCAGCAGAAGGCCCCGAACATATGGTGCCGCAATATCCAAGCCATAAACAGATGGTAGACTTATAAGCAAAATAGATTCAGGGGATATAAATTATCTGGAACGACACAGTGAACCAAAATTCGTAGCAGCAGACCTAGCAGTGGAATCAATTTTTTTTTTACCTTTCTTAATCTACTTCCACGTAATTTATTCGAATATTACTCACGCTTAATATTTTCCATAGGTTTATCACGAAAAAAGAATCTAAGTAAAACATGAAAATACGATTTTTTTCCCCGAAATATTTTCAGCTGTTTGTCACGAGCGAAGGGTTCTAACCGAATATCAAAAAACAGCAGATTGAATTGAAAACATATTGAAATTGAAAATAGATAAGGGAAAAAAATTACATCAATCTAGAAAGGTGACATGCTAACTCATATCATTCTAGTAACAGGTTTGCCCAGATCGGTGCGAATTTGTCAAAACAAAGTACATGGTAACCGTATCTGCGCTCTCTCTCTCTCTCTCTCTGGTATCGGGGCACTGCTCGATGGTTTTCGAACTGGGATTACAGTAGGTAGATCGGGATAGCAGTGGTGTCTCCAGAAGCTAAGCAAAGTATTAAGAAACAGGAAAAAATCGTTAGAAACAAAAGGGAAAAGTCATGAACAGTTACGTAACACCAGTCCTCCTCTATGGCAGCGAATACTGGCCAATATCCACACAGATGAAGAAATGACTTGAAATAACAGACTGCTAGTTCTACAGAAGGATGGTGAGAATAACATGGGATGAACATAGGAGTAAACCGAAGTTTTAGAAAAAATGGAAACAAAAATGAGTCGTATAATTAACATTAAAAAGAGAGAGTTGAAATAATTCGGGTACATTATGAGGAAAGAGGGATCGGAAAATTTGATACACACAGGATATATTAAAGGCAAGATGGACAGTGAATACTAAAAGCAAGATATATATATATCAATTTAAATACTTCTTGGGAGATTGCATCTCCGACAAAAAAAGCTATATATTTTGATTATACCACAATCACGTTATCTAGAGGGCTCACTCTACAGATGATTGATCATCCATTACTCAACATCTACAAAAACATTCCTGTCCACATTCATAATTCAGAAGAATATTAGTGGATAATAGTTGTATGCTTCAACAAGAAAGTAATTAGCAAAAACTACAAATTCTCGAAGCTACCTTTATGAAAATAATTAAGAATTAAAATTATAATTTTAAGAAATATCTAAGGTACAACCAACAGTTTAAAAACAAGTGCATAATTACCTTCTATTAATAATCCAATTATTAACTAAGTTAACTCCCTTGCATTAAAATTATGAAATTGATGTTATGTTCACGAGCATATTCTAATTGTAATAATTCAACCACAAGAATATCGAAAGTACTCGGAAAAAATAAAAATTAATGCTACTGGCCACAGTACCTTCTTGCTGTCTTTAGTCCTTAAACAAGAAATCTTATACGTGATTACGAAAGGATTCTATTGAAAATAAGTAAGCACAACATATCTAAATTGTCTAATCAGACATGTTTTACATATATATATATATATATATATATGGTACAGGTAATCGATTCGTTGGTATATAATCTTGGTGGATCCTAGTAATATTAGTTATTAAAACTGGTCCACAGAGAGTTCGATGTTTTTATTTTAACAGAGCAGATGTATTTTTTACATCAAAAAATAAAAAAATTAAAACTTACATCATAATAGATATAGTCTATTTCAAGCACTTCTGTATACGACTATCATCAATTTCTAAGTGTCTGTCTCGGAAGATTGTTTGCAATTCTTTTTCAATGTCAGTCCTCCTCTGGTAGACGCCTTGTTTTGAGAATGGTCTTGTGTTAGTGACTGTTTGGGGAGGGTCGTAAGGTATCTTATTCCGGGAGAAGCGGTTTGGGGTTGGAATTTATTTAAGGCCCGGGCTTGTTGTATGTAATTTAATATCAGTTCCTACTATGTGGTGGCCAGGACTTGTTGTTTGTGGTTTAATATAATTTCCTACTAAATGGTGTTTCTTATAAAAAGTCCCGGAATGTCTTTTTCTGGGATACATATTAAATATTTTTTTACTACAGGTGTCACTACAATATTATTAATAATGATGGGGGAGTTACGGTTAAGCCCGTTAACATTAATGTAAATTAGTTAAGTTATAGATTTATAGATTGTGCTAATACCAGAGCACCCAATGGAATAAATCATATATAAATATATCATATACATCTACATATATACATACATACATATATATATATATATATATATATATATATGAATCTTTGGAAATCCTGCGAGGATGTAAGCCACCAAGCTCATGATCCGCCGAGCTTTTGTAATCATGACTTTCCTGTACGCCTGCGAAACCTGGGTAATCTACTGAAGAGACATCGACAAACTTGAAATAATCTATCAAATGAAACTTCGTCAAATCGTAACACGTGACCGGATCAGATCACGAACAACGTAGTTCTATTCCACGAAAAGCTGGTGAGGCTAGAAAGCATCAGGACTCTCCACCGATTTCGATGGGCCGAACATCTTGCCCAAAGACTAGATATCCGCCTACCCAATGGTAGCTCGCATCTGGAAAGAGACTATTTCTCCCATGTCATCGATTCAAGGATCAGCTCAAAACACTCCTTCATTAGGACAGGCATTGATTCGATCAAGTGAGAGAAGGAAGCTGCAAGAAAACCAATTGGAAAAGAGCAGTCAAAAAAAATTGACATCGTTCGAAAATACCAGAAGACAAATAGAAGAGAGGAAGAGATCCCAAAGAAAAGCCAGAGCTCTTCATCCCTGAGTCATTCCTACCCGACCATGCGATGGCTACATACGTCTCTTCAAGTCTAAAGTAGGACTCATTTCGCACAGATGGAAAGCGTTTAGCATGACGCTTTATTTAACATTCAATATGGGCACAAGATTCGCTACGATCTTTTCCAGCCACCCTGGAATCGCGTCAACTTATTTCGCCAGGAACTCATTGTGTTATGGAAGACATAACTGCTTGTATTTGCCATTCAACTTTTTCAAAAGTCTTGTTTTTGTATAGAAGACTTGCTCCTTTAAGAGACCGCAAAGAAAAAGTCACAGGGTGTTAAAGTCAGGACTCCGAGCTGGACACCCATACATAAAATAGAGGGTTTCTTTTCAATAACCTTACTTACACACACACACACACACACACACAGGCGTGTATATATATATATATATATATATATATATATATATATATATATATATATATATATGTGTATATATATATATGTATATATATATATATACATATATATGTGTGTGTGTTTATATATATATATATATATATATATATATATATATATAATATAAAAGGCTCAAACACTAATATTCTACGGTTATAATTTATTACATTGGAATCATAATTACGATCCAATTCCTCAGACCTACAAATTCAAATATATTGGATTGTCGAAATCGTGTAACAGCAGGTGATAATTTTTAATCCCACAGAATATTTAATATCTAAAAAAAAAAAAAAAACAAAACAAAAAAATCACTTAATTAATTCAATTTCTTTTTCCAGGTTTTCAGATAAGACGTTTAGCCATCGTAACGCTATTTGTCTGAAGAACACTTTGGGTTATTCAGCTAGAAAGAGAACAGGTTAAAATTCTTTAGTGTCAGCCTCACTGTGTCTTCCCAACTGAACAATGGTGAGAGGAAAAAGATCATTCAGATCTTCAGTAATGGTACTAGCATTCGTACTCTGGCTTCCATCTTCAAATTTCATTAAAGAACCGTCAAGAGAAAGGTGAATAAGTTTTAAAAAGAGGGAACATTAGTGAGGAAAAATGAACCATCATGACACGACAGCAAGGGGCATCCTAATTTCAACTGAGAGCTAAATACATTCTATAGAGTCCAATAGTGTTATAAAACCTGGGATAATTCCAGTAAGATATCTTGAAACATTTCTAAGACACAACGGTTCAAGGCTTAATCTAACAATTAGACAATTTTGCTGTTGAATCTGGTATATATATATATATATATATATATATATATATATATATATATATATATATATATATATATATATATATATTCTCATCATACTCATTTCATTTTCATTGCATATTCTGTTTTTTAATGACATTAAAATCTCCCGTAGAAGCCTGAAGAGCGGGAGCGAAACCGGTTGCTTCCCTTTTTATTCTTTGCTTTGTATTTTAATATGTCTAGTAATATTAAGCTTAACACCTTCATTTCTGTTATAAAATTTTGTACCTACAAAAATATCTTTAATATATATATATATATATATATATATATATATATATATATATATATATATATATATATATATATATATATATATATATCCCAGCTCAACGAGAGAGGGAGGGAGAGTATTTTATAAAAACATGGATCGTTGAGCTGAGAAATATATATATATATATATATATATATATATATATATATATAGAGAGAGAGAGAGAGAGAGAGAGAGAGAGGGAAAATATTAAAATAGTGTGTATTAATATAATGACATATAATGAAGTTAGATAGATCCTTTTCGCTTCCTATCTTTATCAGGTGGACCATCTGTACGAGTAATAAAATATCAAGCAACATTTATTGCAGCTGCACATGTCAGGCTATATAGCAGCTGCCATAGAAGCAACGATCAGAAGTTAAAAACAACAACAATCTCCAGCAGCATTGGCAACAACTACAAAAACAAAGCAAATAAAAATGACTCTAAAAGGAAGTCAAATCAGACGGTACGATTGTACTTTGTGCGTATGTGAGCCTAAGTCCGGCATTTAAAAGCATTTCCACGCTTCTCATTAAGCGTTTCCGCCTCACTGGCCAATCTGGTCGAGCAAAAGAAACGATGGTTTCTCGAATAAATCAACAAAAGCATAACAGAGCAGGTACGCACACGCAGTGACGACGAAAGAGACTTTGGGTAAAAAAAAAAAAAAAATGATGAGATGAGATTTGCGTCAGATGTCTTTTTTTTTTTAGCGACAGTCACGTTCCAACACGGCCTCGTTCCCTTATAGCAGATCAAGCAATGGTAGCCTCTTTCCAAAAGAAATATATTTGAAAGTAAGAAA
>OZ038506.1:89091058-89171058 GCA_964036315.1 Acanthosepion esculentum | reverse complement strand
ACATTGCAGTATCGAATTATATCTTTGGAAGTGTGGAGAAAATAAAGAAAAAGACGACATTATCTTTCCCCAGAGCAAAAACAATTCTAAGAAAACAAAAAAAATATTTGTGGAAAACCGTGATCATCTCCATCGTAAAAGTATGGAACTTTTTACAAATATCCATTTTCCGAACATTCTTGTATCATTCATCTTCTGATTAAAACGTGTATTGTCAATTTCAATATATCGAATTGTGTTGTACATCTTTTTAATGTTAACTATTAAAAGAAAATCCTTAAGCAATGCCTAAATTGCGATGGGGCGTGACCATCAAAACTTGTTTTATTACAAGAGAGTGAAAAATAAAAGAATATTTAAACAAGAATCGAATGAATTGTATGTAGCAAAGTAATCATACAGTGCAGGAAATGTATTATGAAAATGAATGTGAAAGTGAAAGTGAAAGTGAAAGTGAATGTAAAATTACGAAATACAATGAAAAGGTGAAATGTAATTTTGCCAGCATGCCGATAGGTGAGAAATTGCTCTGAGAATCGATGTTAAGGAAAAAATAGTGAGGATTCGAATACTCATGAAGAACAGAATATATTCAATTTTTCTTTTACTTATATAAAAATACTGCAAATATATTTAATAATCTTTGTTTAATCTATGGCAACGGTACACGTTCAGGCGTCGAACTCAGATCGTTAAAAACTGTCCTAGATTTAGGCGCCAAATATTTACTCAGCTTAGTTTGGTCTGACACAAGGTAGCTGTAATCCCCATCTTGTGCTTATAGTGTAAAATGACCTGGTATTATAGGTTAAAAACTGATCAAATAAAGGCTTATGGTTACATCACGCTGAAACAGCAGTACCCGTGGGATCACCGAAGTTAAGCAACTTCGATCCTGGTCAGTACCTAGATGAATGACGGCTTCGGCATTCCTGGTGATGTAAGCTTGGGTGTTCAGGTGGTGTAATGGATAATGATTTGGAATTGCTAATCGTAGAGCCGAGTTCAAATTCCTGTTAGGTTCGTTATAGTCACCTGCGCGGAAACAACCTTGGTAAAGGTATGAATCCATCACTTCGCCCCCAGGTATGGGTTAATTAGTAAAACGTGTATCACAAAAACATTATCTCCCAAAAATGAAACAAAAAACTGCATATAAATATTTAGAATTCCACATTAAATAACCCATAGAAGTGTTGATATGCCGTTAATCAAAAACACTCAAACTGATCGATAAAATCTCAAAATGCACCGTAGACATATAGAAATTCAAAATATTGCCAAAAAAGAATGACAAAGGAATATATATATATATATATATATATATATATATATATATATATATATATATATATATATATATATATTGCAGTTCAAATGTTTGAGGGACGTCTGGTAATTTTTAAAAAATTGTCCCCAAATGTAAGTTGTTTTGTTCTTTAAATAAGAGAAATTTTGCGAAAATGAATGCAACTGATTAAGACTTATCGTACTGAATGACTAGCCCATTCCATTATTACGTTCACTTTTTATCTATTGCAGAGCAACAACCAGTGTCAAACACTATTAGACATTCTCCAGTGAAAGTTGCTATATTTGCGGGCAATATTCTGGATTTCGAATATAATTTATCAGTTAAATTCGAGTATATATATATATATTTAAAGACATTTATAATATGTTTAGCGTTCTTTTTATAGATACAAGTATTTAAGCAAATGCTCTGTTTTATAATAACCAGTATTAAATAACATTTACCGGCCTGAATGTCCGAGAAATTTTCATAGAAAATTTTCGTTCTCCGACAGGAATCGAACAGGAGAAAATTTCTCGGACATTCAGGCCGGTAAATGTTATTTAATACTGTTTATTATAAAACAGAGCATTTGCTTAAATACTTGTATCTATAAAAAGAACGGTAAACATATTATAAATGTCTTTAAATAGAATGTCGGACTATGTCCAATTCAAATATATATATATATATATATATATATATATATATATATGTGTGTGTGTGTGTGTGTGTGTGTGTGTGTGTGTGTGTGTGTGTGCTTTTTTCTATCTATCTATCTATCTATCTATCTATCTATCTATCTATTCTACCGCCATTCTGTAATTTCCACTTTATATATATATATATATATATATATATATATATATATATATATATATATATATATATGTTTTCCTATCTATCTATCTATCTATCTAATAGATATAATGTCCCTTAGACAGGTTAGTGGAAACATACTAATTTCAAATTGTTTTTTCTCTAATAGTAGAGGGGTTACTACATATCGAATGCAAATTGGATAATTCGATGTATGTCGGAAATTTAAGAAAAACACATTTCTCTCTGTTAGATAACTCATACTATTGAACATTAAAATTTAAGGGCTGGATCAAGGTGCAAAAAGTATTTTGGAATAGCTTTGTTCGTTACTTGATCAAAATCACAGAGAAAATCCGTGGGATTGGTTTTAAACGCGGATTTTATCAGAGAAATTCTCAACACTTAAGTAAACATGATTGTCAATCGTCGTGGGATAAAATTGGTGTTAATTCCTGCAAGAAGCTTACCTCGGATTATTTCAAAAGTCTGACAGCCGTCATATGAAATCATAGATACACAATTAAATATTTAACGCAGTTTATTGATATTTGTGCAAAATATTTGCGTTCTGAGTTCATGTAATATGTTTTAATATATTTATGTGTTGACAATTGATATTTTATTTCCTCTTACACATAGTTTTAGCTAAGTAGTTAATATTAAGTTAGGTGCTGTTTTAGTCCTTATGAAATTAATTTGTGTGTTATAAATGACTAGCAGCATGACCCGGCGTTGCCCGTGCTTGATTCAAAAATCGTACGACTCATACGGCAATCGCTATCACTTGATTTAAAATATTTTTGCCCTTCCTTGCCTTTAAATGAGTGTCCTTTGCCGTGCTGATGTTGCTACATGCCTAACTTCTAGCCTATCTCACACTGCGAAGTTTTTCTAAGCTCTATACTAAACATTAAATCTGTTACGAAAAAAGAACTAAACAAAATGAACACAAAACGATCAGCTTTAAAAAGAGGACTCGTAACTGGAAAAACCGAATGAAAAAAGAATGTTAACAACAAATAATTTTTCATACCAAACCCAGTTCTGCGGAATCCGAATCAACGTTGAGTTTAAGCAAGCGAATGAGCCAATTGGAGTAAAGTGCCATGCAGATTTAAATTTTTCCCACTTGTGACGAATGCAGCTATCGATTTTTTTGCATGCTAGCATGCTAGTTAACATTCGTGTCACTCAGCTGTTGGCTCTCACGCTGGCCAATAGAATCTTCCTGCCTATTCGTGGCAGCCAGCTATAGGCTCTCCCTCTGGCCAGTAGAAAATGGCCGCAAAATACATGAAAACTGCCGTAGAAACATGAAAAAATCGATTATTTCCACTATCGATTGGAGTTGGGAAATGCAAGGTCGGTCTTGGCCTTCCCACTAACTTGGAGCATGTGCATGTAAAATTTTGGTGCAAATCCATCGAAAATTGCGGCCGTGCATTCGTTACACACACACAGACAACACACACACACACACACACACACACACACACACACACACATCCTGCCTTTCATAGATAGAGATATATAGGTAGATATAAAGAGTGATAGATAGTTAGGTATACATGAAAGTATAAAGGTCCTGATATAGATAAATAGATATATAGATAGATATTAAAAGTCTGAGATAGATAGATAGATAAATAGATAGGGAGGTAGGTAGGTAGGTAGGTAGGTAGGTAGGTATTAGGAGTCTGTGATAGATAGATCGGTAGGTATTAGAAGTCTGTGATATATATATATATATATATATATATATATATATATATATATATATATATATATATATATATAAGCGCAATTACAAACTGGGCCAACGAGAAACCTCACATAAGAACATCTAAAACTACTCACCCCAAAAAAACAACTACTTAAAAACTACAAAAAATGGCCTAAGATACAGAAATATTCATGAAGCTGAAATTTCAAAGATCAATTTTAGATCACGCCAGTAGGATTCACGTCAGTCAGCAGTAAAAACCTTATTTAAAAAAAACGCAAACAATCAATATAAAAATATACAGCAAGAAATTAAAAACCTCTCAAAGGGGTTAAAATTCACCCCCAACGCCGTAATACTCTAACCTTAATGACATACAGGACAATATTTGACACTTCTGTAAAAAAAATTATCTCTAGTCGAGGAATTATTTGACAAGAACATTGACGAGTCATTTGTACGGGCAAAAAACAGCTCCAAACTTACGAAATGTAGGTAAAGACATGTAGGTAAAGACATGTGGACACATTTTCGAATCACATAACTGCTTTCCCATACAATGAACTACGACACTAAAACTAAACCCAACAAGAGTCAAAAGGAATGGGAAATTATTAAAGAATTTAAAAAAATAAACAATAACGATAACATCATTAAGGAAACGATTATGAGAATTACTGTCGTCATTATGGTTGTTGAACACAACATTAATATACTTCTTTCCTACAAGACACTTCCGATTATGAAAAAGAAAATCAACTGCCAGAAATCAAAGATAATGACGAGTACTTGATTTAAATATTGGTAACTGTTGAAACTTGACTAATGCATGGAATAATAATGCAACACAAAATGTACTTAGAACAAAATGTATTGAAACAAGAAAGTGTACACAATATTTACATATAGTCTTTTGTATATTCCTGGGAAGACCGTTCCTGGAGAATGTGTTGACTAAGTCGCAGTCGGGCAGAGTCTCTAGTTGAATCTCTTGATTCGCCTCCCTGTCTTCCCGGTACCAACCATATTTATATCGTCGGTACTCCACTATGCAAATTAGGTGGATCTTACCACAACAGTAACATACATGGTCCGGTGCTCCTTCTACATATTTACAAAGTCTTGATAAAAATGGAAAGAAGAATCAGCAATATTATTAGTCTTGGCCTGGCGTCTCGGCTTCAATCACCTTCCTAGCGTCGTAATGTAGCTTTCCTCTGCCATTTCTCTAAATACTTTCATGGTAATTGTTCGTATAGGTTGTCCTCTTTGTATTATAGACTTCATGAATTTAAGCGCAGTAGTAGATTAACAAGAACTTATCATCAATTTACAGTTGCATTGATTTGAGATTACCGTAAACTTCTATATTAACATTTTATTCTCTAGAACTCGTCGCTTTTAGAATTCTTTTCTGGGTCCATGCTTTCTAACTAACTTTAATCTTCAAAAATTTAAATGCAATCGTTATCTTCTGTCGTCTTGATTCCTCTTCTTTTATTGTTCTCGCTGCTTAATAATGTTTTTCTTTTTTGCTATTCTTTTACACTCAGTAACCGCTTGTGTCTTAGTGGCTTTATTACCTTGCATGAGGTGAAATGATTAACAAATTACTAAACACATTTGCCAACATTAAAAAGGCTTAACAAAAATTCATTTTTTTTCTTAATTTCTCTCTTTCCCCACAAAATAAAAATTGTTGAGAATCTTTTTTAAAAAATATAAAAATTCTAGAATCATTTTGCTAAACTGTGACCCACCCTCACAGCATTTAGTATTGTTGAAGTTATGGCTAACATTTCTTGTCAAGATTTACAAACTCTACCGTTCGTACAATTTCGCAAAGCAAAGGATGAAATTTGATTAGATTGATTTGTTTGATAAAATACTTTGACAAAAAGGCTAATTCGCCGTTTAACAAATTTTTTAATTTAATTTAATTTTATAGGACTTCATCATAAACAAAATGTTTCTGAGATAATTGTTTTTTTTAATCTTTTTGACCAGGAAGAATAATTATTAGAATTTCTTACTCTTGTGCATGCAACATACAACTGGCCATGCGTAAATATTTCTTTCTGGAGCTGATTTTTAAATTTTTCAAGCGTTTGGCCTTTTGATTTGTTTATAGCTGTCGCAAACGAAGGACAAACTAGAAACAATATTCTTGTTAAAAAATGCAGAGTCATGAAAACACCTAAAAAATAGTCAAAATCGCGTTGTTTCTGTCGAAAACAACTGATTTCATCTAGTTTAGGTAGTTGGCATAAATTTATATTAAAAACAATTTAATACTTTACTTCGTACTCCCACCATACCTGTTTGCACTTCTCCCCCAAATTTGTTTTCGTTCGGTCAATGTGTGGCTATTTTAGAAGGTGTGACGGACTAACAGATGTGACAGAATTTTATATATAGATTTATTTAGAAATAATTTGCTCTTGAACTGTACAGAATTGTTAAAAATATTTTAGCACTTTGAATAGAATAAAAAAATTCATTATCATTGATTTCCTTTGTTCTGTTACCCAAACATACAAAGAATTAAAAAATATATTTTGCTTTTCTATGAGTGACTATTCTGTTTGTGAAGTATTTGGGGAATTTGTTTGTTCATTATCTGATAAATAATCGATTGTGACTTCGGATATCAGTTCTTACTTATCTGTTGATAAATCTGAACCTGATTGATCACATCCACAAAGATAAAGAATGATTAATAAAAACAAGTTATGTTTATTAGCAACGAAATTTTATGATACCATTATCCTCATCGAGGTCAGTATGTGCCATCACTCGCATAAGGGATTTGGTCATAGTGTTATTGCACAACAGATCACCTGGCCAGCTTCCTGCATATATCTCGACTGCGTACCATGTCTTCCAGTCATTCCAATGACATTGTCAGATTATTATTCCTCTGTCTACCTCATCTTTTGCCTAAGGTACCTTGTAGGATAGCTCTGGAAATACTGTTGGCTCTTATGACGTCGTAATACCATGTCAACTTTCACTTCTTCAAGATGGTTATAAATTCTTCTAAAAGGGTCTGTCTCTTATTTGATGGTGTCTCGCACTGCGTCATTTACGATGCTATCTAGGTCGGGTATCCCTGGGATGTTTACGTAGCATCTCTTACGAAGTCTTACCCAATAGCGTAAGATATCTTAAGAGATGCTACTTGACCATGTTGGAGATCCAAGTTTACATCACCTGGTATTCCCAAGCAGTCACTCATCTATGCACTGATCAGGCTTGACGTTTCTTAACTTCGGTGGTCGTACGGGAAGCGGTGTTTCAACGTGAAATGACTGCATGCCTCCACAAAGACAGCGTGAGAGAGATAGGGTAACACGCGTTACAGGATAGAAATAATGGATGAGGAACATGAAGGTTACATTTCAAATGCTAGAGCAACATATCAGAGGATGCTGTTGAGGGCCATGAACGCCCAAGTTCAGAAGGATTATAATACATTATAATATTAATTGTCTGAGAGAGTAATGTGTTCACTTGGGCTTTAGTACGCGCTTCCCAGACAAAACAAATGAAATCTTCTAATCTAAATGTCCCATGGAAAGGGGTTTATGAAAATATTGTCTTTGAGACGCAAAAGCTTCTTTCGGTAAAAGTAGAACGCTTGAGAAATCTTCTTATCTCTTTAGCCCAATTCAAGGAAAATGGTTTCTGTTCGTAAAATATATCAAAATATATTAGACGATTAAATCGGTCAGAACATACGGCGAAGTAGAAATGTTAAAAGAACTTATGTTAGTGGATTAGCGGATCTTTAGTAAATATATCTTGGCAAATAAATGGAGTTTTATTTTCTCTCACCGACATCTCTTTCTATCTGTACGTGTATATATATATATGTGTATATATATATATATATATATATATATATATATATATATATATATATATATATATATATATATATGTGTGTGTGTGTGTGTGTGTGTGTGTGTCTCTGTGAGTTCGTGTGTCTATCTTTGAATCTATGTATTTACTTATATATCCTCTCACTTTCTCTCTCTCTCTCTCTCTCTATATATATATATATATATGTGTGTGTGTATGTGTGTGTGTGCATATATATATATATACATATGTACACACACACATATATACACACATACATACATATATTTATATATATATATAAACCTCAGTTTGTTTACATCTGTCTGTCCATCTATCTATCTATCTATCTATCTATATATCTCTTTCAATATATATATATATATATATATATATATATATATATATATATATATATATATATATATCAGTCTCTTTACATCTATCTGTCTATTTGTCTATCTCATTCCTCACTCTCTTTCTTTCTTTCTTCTATCTATTTCTATTTATCTGTCTATGCATCTCAGTCTATTCGTATCTATCTGTCTATCTATCTACCTATATCTATTTATCTATCTGACTGTTCGTATATCTATCTGTATCTGTCTATTTCATTCTGTTTGTATATATGTATTTATCTAAGTCCGTTCGCATATCTATTTCTCTCTCTCTCTCTCTCTCTCTCTCTCTCTCTATATATATATATATATATATATATATATATATATATATATATATGAGCATACTGAATGTAATTTCATCTTCTACTTAGACTTCTCCCAGTGCTGGAAATGTCTCCTTGCTTGATAAATATTGTAAGTTAAAGAAGGAAATATGATACTAATTGTCGAGGCCTACCTCTCTATAATTAACTACATTATAATATTCAGGTTAGGGAAAGTTTTATAAATCTGGTATAACCATTGTCAGTCTTTTAAGAGAGAGAGAGAGAGAGGTGGGGAGGGGGTACGATGGAAAATTGTTTTCTAAATTACGCAAAAATCGAAAATAACACTCATCTCATTTTAAAAGATATATTTACCATAATTACACAACAAATACTAAAGAGTACAATTATTCATAAAACCGACAGTGGCTTCAGTCACGTCCTCCAGTCGACTTCGGAATCTCCCACAACTCTTCTGGACAGGCTTCCTTGTTTAAGTTGGTGAATGCTGCCATAATCCTTGCCTTCAGTTAATCTTTGGTGTTACAAGGAGTTTTGTTGGTCTCTCATTCAACTGCTCAACACACGTAATATTCAAGGGGGTTGCAGTTTGGGGATTTAGCTGACCATATTTAAGGGCTGATGTGGTCAGAGAAAATTATCTGACAAAAATGTCTGGGTTCACCAGCTTGTTTGGCATGGTGCAGAATTTTGTTGTCAGACATTAGGGTCTTTCAGCAGTTACCCTCTTGACCAAGGGCAGCATTACCGCCTCCGTGTTGAGCCTGAGGCCCTGTCCCAACAAATTCGGGTTTTTTTTTCTTAGGACAATCACAGTGAGTTTTCCGTGTGCCACACATTCGTAATCACCATTAGTCTCTTTCCGAATCCTTTAGACAGAGCACAGATTGACACCGAAACACTCTAAAATTTTTGTATTGGAGCTTCCGGCGTAAATGACAGCAGTTCAACATGGCGTTTCCCAATTTCCGGTGGAGTCAATTGCGTCATGGTGATTTTTTTATTTATCAGAGACGTTGAGCAAAGGAGACTAATGTACTCTGCAGTCGAAAAAAACCCAAAACAAACAACGCGCATGCGCGAAATTAAAAATATGAAATAACAATTTTCTAATCGCACCATATATATATATATATATATATATATATATATATTCGACTATTTCTGCCCATTTATCTCAATTCTGCATCGAATTCTTTTTGGAATATATACATATACTTAAATGTTAATACCCTTTCATTCTCTCCATTTCAGTTCCGTACGTATGGAGGCTGAAAAACAAAAGATATTATCAACCCTCACAATACACAAACACTTTCACCGGTAGACATATATAAACAACCTCGTCACTGCTTTATTTATCTCTCTTCATTCATATTCGTGTATATATATATATATATATATATATATATATATATATATATATATGAATATATATATATATATATGAATATATATGTATATATGTATATATATATATATATATATATATATATATATATATATATATGTATGTATATTCTGTTATGCGTACATATGAGTTTTTCCTATGCTCAATATAAGCCAATTTGTCTGTTATTTTCTTTCAATTACGTTCTATTAAACCCCTGACTTTCTACAGACAAATCTGTTTTTTTTCCTCTTATGAATCTTTACCGTTTGATGTTCTAAAATAAAAAGCACACATTTCTCCGACTTTCTAAATCAGGTTTTAAGTTTGAAAGGAATTGATTTCAAGGATACATTTCCTTCTTCGGTTAGAGTATTGGATATTAATCCGTTTCGTTCAGGTTTCTTTGTTTATACTGATGAGCACTAAGCAAATCAAATTATGATGATTCGTTTCAAGCAAAATGCGTGTACGACAAAATAAATGTGTCACATTCTCTGTTGTGTTGATTTTAGCATATATCTTCTTTTCTTTCATGGACTCTTACATTATTAAACACATCCGTATGTGACATTCCAATATATTACAATTTCTGACCTAATAATTCTAATTTAAACAATTTCATAGCATTGGACCTTGTAATGCAAGCACATGAAGAATTTCGAAAAAGCTTAACATGCGTGCTCTTCGTTCCATGCTAGAAATCGTACCACAGTAGGTTGTGATATGTTCCAAATACCGATTTCCTGAGAGTACCGAGCAATAGAGGAAATGGTACATGTTTATGTCATATGGTTGGTGAAAAATCATTGAATATAATCTGGAACAATGGATTGGCATCATTTTTTTTTTTGAGAAGACTAGTAAAAGTGCCAGTGAAGCGTTTAATCTATTAACAATTGCCTATGGGAGACATGCGATGAAGAAATCAACGTATTTTGAGTGGTAGAAGAGGTTCAAGAAAGGATGGAATACGGACACTATTACACAAGAAGGAGGCTGTAAAAATCACAAGGAAAGGATGTAAATTCATTTTTAGATGAGGAAAAACATGCAAAATTATTTAAAGTGAAAAGAAGACAACTTTCGATCTAACAAGCGGATACAATAACAATCTGCAACAAGGTATATTTTTATGTTAGGTGTTCACGATAAATCCATCACAAAAGCGGGCTGACAGCATATTCATCAGATTTAGCCCCGTAGCTATTTCAAAACTTTAAAAATACCCTGGGAGGATACAGAATTCCTGATATCCTTGACAGGGATCAAATAGTCTCCATGGCTAAAACGTATTCTGCAAAAAGAGTTCCAAGGTGCGATAATTTAATGCTTGGAATGGGCCCGTGAAATAAAAATTGCTTGGCTGGAGAGTATTGGCTTCTAACACGTTAAAATACTGCTCATTGCAAATCTCTGCAAAGGTGATATGATAGCGCCATTACTGGAAACATTCTTGGAACTTGGCGTATGTCGTGCCGATCTAATCTCCCCACTTTCTTGCTTGGGTGGCTGATACGAGAAATCCAAAAGTAAAATTGTACGACATGAAGAGCTACTTGAATTACTAGAAAAGCTTTTTTTAACAGGAAAGATATTCGAGTAATCTGGGAATAAAACGGTTTTGTGGCAGATAGAACGAGCTCTATGAATACATTAAAAGAGAATGAATCCTGAGAGAACGATGTTTTTTTCTTACCTGATTTAACCTATACAGAAGACGAGAAAATAGGTGTAACAGATGGTCTAACAGGAGTTAATATTTGGGGACATCGTTTTAACAATATACGATATGCGGATGACACTATGTTGATAACAGTGTCGGAGGTAACTCCTCCTTAATTTTCTATTTGTCCAAATTGTTCACTTAGACGCGCTCTCCCGACACTATATATATACGCGACGAGAACCTGCCTCGTCCTCTTTTTATTTGTATTTCAGTGGACATATTTAAAAAATGTGATCACTCGCTTTCGCCCTCTTGTGGGAAAACGCCATGAAACGCGCATACACGTACGTACGAACATTCATCAAAACACGAACTCTTTACGTTCACGCACGAACACATACGTTAATGTCTGTCCATTGTAAATTTTATTTTTTAATACATATACTTGTTTGTACATATATATCGGTCCTGTTTGTTTTATTTACATTTCTTTGGTTTGACTCAACTTGAGTCCGTCATATTCTTGTAGTGGACTTTCTTCTATCAGGAGTCACACGCGTGTTCCTAATTTAACAACACGTAAAACTACGGTCAGCTACAGCAGTATTAGAAAGAAACTCTTTGATACGATAAGAAAGGAAAACAAGAAGAAAGGATTATGAGAAGATACGAGGGTCATTCAATAAATAAGGTGAATCTTTCGGTATAAGGACTTCTAATACAGATAGAAGCTTACTCTTTTTTATTTACTTTTTTTTTGTTTTACTTCTTTTTCACATGGATTTAATTTCTTTTGCAGATTAAAAAAAAACTTTGAGAGTTTTGGCGATTTACAAAGATGGCCGACCAAGAAGCATACTCCAGGATTGAACAGCGGTCAGTTATCAAGTTTTTGGTTGTTGAAGGGTGCAAACCAGTTGAAATTCATAGGAGAATGCCAACTGTGTATGGTGCCACATGTTTCAGCCAAAAAATGTCTACAAGTGGGCTAAATTGTTTAAAGAAGGACGGACCAGTGTTGAGGATGAAGACAGGCCTGGGAGGCCTACAGAAGTGAGGTCTCCTGAGGTTATCGAATCAGTGAATGACCTCATTCAGTCTGACAGAAAGGTGACAGTGGATGATATTGCAAGGACTTTGAGATTATCTGTTGGGACAAACGCAGTCGTCATCAGTCAGAAGGAGTCATCTTGCATCATGACAACGCAATTATTTTATTGAATGACCCTCGTAGAATGCTTGGCAACAAAAGATACAGCCCAATGACACAGTGAAGACAAAATCATGCATGTGAGGAAGAACTCTAGAATTACGAAGGTAGAGAAGAAGGGCCATGTTTTATCACATTAAACATAATTTTGAACAAATAAAGTAAATCTTAGTTTGACTCAAATCCTATCTCTGCAATAGTCCTTAAGAAATGTGTTCCTGAAATATCTCCTATTATCTCTAACAGTACAATAAGCGCCTCACTCTTTCTTGCTTTCCCACTGTCGTTTCTGACTTTAACTCTTTGAGATCTACGTTACTGAACAATGTTAACCCTTCTGTCTAAGCTCCAGAGTCAAAATTTGCAAATAATTGGTATGCAATATTATACGGTAGATATAAAAAGTGTTTACAAATGTTTACTCACCGTTCAACCGGTGGCTGGGTATTGCGTCATTTTTAAATACCATTGGTAAATCGGTGGTCAGGGCTCAAAGGGTTAAGAACTCAGTAGAACAATCCGGCTCCTCTAACCATCTGTCTATTACCTTTCTACCGCTTTTTGGCAACATTTTTGGGGCTCTAATCAACTTTTATTTTTATTAAGCATCTCAGCTCGAAGTGTTGTCTTCTTTCAGAGAAGCAATATGGCTTTCGGTTCTCTATGTCAGTTGGTGATGAGTTAACGGTTATTGCTGAAAGAATCTATTAAACTTTAGATAAGAATGGTGGAGATCGAGCTGTTGTTTTGAATATATCGAAGGAATTTGACAAGGCTTGGCATAGTGATCTTCTTCATGTTGAAATGTTATGTTATTTCTCGGCCAACTTTTGAACTGATCCAATCTTTCTCATCGGATCGTGAAATGAAACTTCTCATGAATGGCCACTCTTCTAGATCTTGTTGCATCAAGGCAAGCGTCCCCCAGGGCTCTCTCATTGGAACCACTGTCATATGCCCTACTCGACGAATAATTAGAAACGCAATCATACGCCGACCAGGAGATATATACATCATCACGTCTGTGGAAAGATACGGACTATCTCTTCCAGACCCTGACAAATGGACACTTATAAACAAAATATATTAAAGAACACTGTTCGATTGAGATAATCAAACAAGAATCTTTTCCCAGGGTCGCTTCGGTGTCAACTCATATACCGATCCACAATTCAAGAATGAACAATAAGGCGTGATAAATTTTGATGTAAGAATTTTAATTTACACTTATACACAAGATATTAAGATAAAAGAAAAATCAATATAAACATGAGTAAAGTGTCCGACGACCATAATCTCAAGGCTTACGTTGGGGATACCAAAATACACCCAAATCCAAATAAATTCGGCTGAACCCGAATGGATGCGAAAGAGAATAATAAGTACGAATAACTACGAATGCAGAAATTAACGCATGACCAAAGAGAGGTGGGGATAGGATTTATATTACTATTTTTGACATGTGGAAAGGTGTTTGCGATAACATAAAGTTTATGGATGCATGTGTATCTTTCTAGCACGGGTCCAAAAATATAATCACTTATCTTTATATTCAGTTCTCTCTTCTACTTATTATCTTTTCTTTTCTCTCTCATGTTCCTCTTTTCTTTCTCTCTTCTTCTTTACCCAATTCAGCTTCAACCACGGCCCGGCTGCAACAGAGATATATACTTTCTTCTTCTCTCTCGAGTTCTCTTTTTTTCTTCAACCACAGGCTGTAGTCTCAGAATACAAATTTCCTTTTCTCTTCTGTGATAAATAACTCGATTTATCTTCTTCAATCTGGAGTTAATGAACAGAAATATACATCCTTATATTTCTTATCCGGAGTTGCTTATGATGAATCGGACAAGTTCCATCATTACCAAAATGACTCTCCTTCCTTCCGTTCATAAGTTATCAGCGCTTCGATTTCGTGTCTTGCTCCTTCAAAGACAAGACAGCAACTGACTTCAAAGTAATTTTCTAACTCACACGTGCCCTGCATCTGGCGCGAATTCCAGCTCCTGCTGCTTCATGACCTCAAGTCAGACCCCTGTCTAGACATCTGTTACTAAGGGTAACTGGGTCAGTCGACCTCTTGACCTGCTTCCCCAAAATGACTCAAGACTCCCACGTGACCTCTTCTGTTATCAAGCGGAGATTAACCTAAGTATATGCGTTATTCTTAATTTTAATCCACAACCTTGCTGATGGCATGAGTACTCAACATGTTATCTCTACTGATGATACATCCATTTTTTTCTTGAGGGGCTCGATAAAGTCAAATTGGCTGCTGAAGACAAAAGTGAATTACATTTTGTTGTTAACTGGGGCAAGGGGTCGTTTGTTGCTTTTACCACAGCCAGAATGCTTGATGGTAACCTCCAGGTGAGTGGTTCGTTGCCCCCTGAAAGAGGACAGATTATATCGAATCAATTGATTGGTCTGCTGTTAAGTAAATTGGTTCTCTGTGTCGTGGTCGACAATTTTTCTCGACAGAATATATCTTATATATTTATAAGTCTACCATTCGACGTTAGCTTAATACGACTGCCAAATATGTTCTGGTGCTCCTGTTATATATTTAGAGATTACATTAAGAACATGCAATTTTATTTGTTGTGAGCTGGCATCTCGGATTCAGTCAATTCCCCGTGCATTTTCTATAAATACTTTCATGGTAATTGTTCTGATGAAATTTCCTCCATGGTAGCTAAACTTTCAAGCGCGGTAAGTTTTCATCTGTTTACAGTTCAAATGGCTAGATGTAACCGTGGATTCTATCTAGCAAACAATTTCTTCACTCGATTGTGAACGTCTTTCCGTTTTTTTTGCTTGCCATTTATCCTTAAAAATATTAATGCAACATCAATCATTAGATACTCTCTTATTCTCTAGTACTCAGCAACTCCTTGCGTCTTAGTGGCTTTATTGCTCGGCTTTGGCAAAATTCATTGAAAAAAAAATTAATAGCCGTTTACCATTGACTTTTTTTCGAAATTTGATTTTAAAAAATGAACGAAAACCAGTATTAATTCACATAGACTTCTTTTCTATTATTTTAAAGTTACGAAACTGCAATGAGTTATTTTCTTTTATTAACTCGTGTCCCTTTAAGAAATGGACGGTCATAACTCTCCATGAATTCCCGTCTCTTGATGCTCTAAGAAACTTTTGACGCTATAAAATTCGCCTTTATTCTTTTTTTTTTAAATCGGTATCAATCTAAGCAAAGCAATAATAGCCACAACCACGCAAAGAGTTACGGATTGTGGAAGAATTAGGAACAGAAACGATTAATAATGAGCAGAAAGAGGAAAGAACATTCAGGAGGATAATAGATAGCAATTGACATTGCATTTAAATTTTTGCAGATTAAAGTTGGTTCGAAAACATGGAGTCGGAATGGAGTTTCACAAGTGAGAAATAAAAGACAAGAAACTCTTAGCCTAGCATTTACGGTGACATCTAGCTAACTCAAGAGATCTCGACGTCAGTCTTGTATTGCGCTTAAATTCATACAATCTAGGTACCTTAACAAAGAGCGATATTTGTAATTATTTACAAAATGTGGCACAAGGCAAAAATCTGGAATAGAGAAAAAGGACGGTCTTCATCTGTCTTTAAACATAGCTAGCCACAAATACTGACTCAAACATACTGCAATAATCCTAACACCAAAACAACACATTCTTACTTACATTTCTTACTACATACACCATAATACCTCATTGTCTCTATGAAAGTCCTAACTAGTTCCCATATTTACAATTCATTGTATGTAAGGGGTGGTGAATAAAACAACAATTTAAAAACTAGCCCCAATGAATATTTACAATATGAAAACGAAACTATTTATGAGTAACCAAATAAAATAATGTTAGTAATACCCCCCCCCCACACACACACACACAATCCTTACATACCATAACAAAGAGCTCATCCGAACAATTACCCTGAAAGTATAAAAATAAAATCACAGAGAGGCAACCTCGCAGCGGTGGGCAAATGACTGAAGCCGAATTGCCAGATCAGGCCCAATAATATTGATGATTCTTCTTTTGATCTTATCAAGTAGCTCCTGGAGAATAGCAGGGGCTCCGGGCCATATCTAGCTGCAATATTCTAAGCATGAACCAATAGTAGACTTATAGTTATGCAAGATGAATTCCGGAGAGAAAAAGTGTCACGCTCGACCCAGTGAACCGATTTTGCCTTACCCTGGCACCCACTCTCCCAAACACTTTACGTATGCAACTCGCTTTTATAAATTTCTTTATATCCCATGAGTGTCAAATTATCGAAATTTTTGTCTCTTTCAGATTTTGTGTATAATTTTTTTTTCTAGTTGATATTTCTTTTGGTACAAGGATTCTCAACTAGGATGAATTCCCCCAAGAGGATAATTTTTGGGTTTCACGATGTGGAGAGTAAAAAAATGTTTTACTTTTTCTTTATTTTTTATATTTTCATGAGTGCCAAAAAATAATCCATGTCAATGTAAGCCACTTTCTGACCACCGTAAAGTTGCCGCCCTGTGACTTTTTTATAAATATTTTCATCGCAACTGTTCAGATGAGCTCTTCGTCGTGGTATTTTATTTGGTTTCTTGTAAATAATTTTCTTTTCATGTTGTAAATACTCATTGGGGCTAGTTTTTAAATTGTTGTTGTTGTTTCATCCCCACTTTCCACAGACAATAAATTATACATATGAGGACTAGTTAAGATTTTCATAGAGACCACGAGGTATTATGTTGATTGCAATAAGAAATGTAAGAAAGAATGCATTGTTTTGCTGTAAGGAATATTGTGGTATGTTTGCGTCAGTTTTTGTGGCTAGCTAAGTTTAGATTTAAGACAGAAGAAAACCGTCCTTTTCTGCATTCCGCATTTTGGCCTTGTGCCACATTTAATAAATAATTATAAATAAATCTCGCTCTTCTCTATGGAATATTATTTTGTTTAGTTTCTTGTACATACTTCTGTTTTTATATTGTAAATACACATTTCAGCTAGTTTTTAATTGTTGTTTTACTCCCCCCTACTCCCACAGGCAATTAATTGGACATATGGGGACTAATTAGATCTTTCATAGAGACAATGAGGTATTATGGTGAATGTATTAATCAAAGTAAACAAGAATGCGTTGTTTTGGTGTTGTGAATGTTGTGTTATGTTTGGGTCAGTGTTTGTGGCTAGCTAAGTTTAAAGTTAAGACAGAAGAAGTCCGTCTTTTACCCACTGCCTTATTGTTGGCCTTGTGCCACATTTTCAGTACTGAAGCGGAAATAAATGTCGCTCTTCATCATGTTATCTAGACTTTATAAATTTAAGCGCATTACTTGACTGATGTCGAGTTCTCAGCTATATACAATCCACTTGGCTTGATCTAACCGTAAGTTCTATGCTAACAGATTCTTTTCTCGCACTTATCGCTTGTGGAACTCCCTTCTGGCTCCATAATTTCCAGCAACGTTTAACTTTAAAAATTTAAATGCGATATCAATCACTATCTATTATACTCCTGATTACTCTTCTTTTGGTCTTCCTCCTTAGTTTAGTTTATATTTTCTAATTCTTTCACACCTAGTAACCGCTTGTGAATTAGTGGTTTACTGCCTTACTTGAGGTGAAATCGATTTTTAAAAAGTCTCTTATTGTCAACTTTTTTGACCATCTGTATTCATGCTGAAGGTACAACTATTTCTCCTGCTTTAATTGTAAGTCAGATTCGATGAAGTAAAAAAAAAAACACACATAAAGATGCTGGAAAATGATCTCCAATCAGTTGTTTATTGAAGCAAGAACTGTCTTGTAAATTTTAACACCTTCAAAACGAAACTACTGTCTTTTAGTCATCTTAGATAACAATTATTGCCGTTTATGAACATGACTGATACTAACCATAGGGTGAAATCACTTAAAAAATGTACTAACATGTAAAACATTTTCTAATATGGAAAGTACTGAAGATATTCTATAATACATGCATATTTTTTGGAATGTAGCATTATAGTCCGACAGTCTTGGCAAGTAGGGGAATGGCATTATAACTTATGGCAAAAAGGTGGGATTGCACACACGAATGGTGAGAAACTCGGATTTATCACAGCCTCTTATGTATGTGAAAATACGATTGCTTGGCCTTACCTATGGATCAATTTTCTTGTAATTCTTCCAAAGGAAACATGTCGGTAGTTTGTTATGAACCCTGTTGTCTATGAGAGAAGACAACCAGTCTGGTAATATTCTATGAGGAATTTACAGAACAAAAAAGAAGGAAAAAAAAAACGAAAATAATTTAAAATGGGCATTGTGCATTATAAAAATGTTTAAAGAACGTAAATTAAATTAAAAGAGTTACAAAGAAAATAAAAATCGGGAAAAGACACGAGTGAATGAAGTTACTTCTATACAATATTAACATGTTTGTTTCCGGATCACGTTCTGAGGTATCGAAAGAAATGCTTATGAAACAAAACAGAGCAGATCTCTCATTTTTTTTGTGTTACAAAACTATTTGATACGTTTTGTCCGTCTCCCTTTTTTTATTTTTCTCGTTCCCGAGGCATTTTATGTTCTTTCTGGCTCTTTTCTCTATATTTTAAGTGACTTATTTGTTTTACTTTATAAAACATACGCACTTTACCATTTTTCTTCCCGCCTTTTAAACTCTCGCACTAAAAAAGCAACAGTTTTTTTTTTACCCTATTATTTTTGTTCTCCTTCATGTTCCTTCCAAAGATGGCGTCTCTACGTCATCACTGCTTTTTATTCTCATTCTGAACCATTTTTTTTATCTCTAAGCTATACGTCACTTACTTGGATATTTTGTGTCCCTTCTTAGCAGTAATTCAAACCCTCCTCCATAATTCATCTCATCAAGCTAACAAGAGAGTTCACCTAACGATGGAGATATTTTCGATTTCAAATTACTCGGATAAAAGGATCTTATCAAAAAGATTGCTGTTCATATCATTTCATTTCCTGTTTTTCTTTTTTGCTTCCCATATTCTTTTCCTCGTAATATCCTAAAACCCAGTAAAAAAAACCCCAAAAAACAGAATCTTCACAAAAATGCTGTTCATTATTTCAAAGACCCCCACCCATTCGCAAAAGCGGCATATTTTCAATTAGCATAGATTTAAACGATTTCACAAATAAATTTATTAAATTACTTTTATTTATTCTCAAGGCGTCTAGAATATTAACAAGAAATATTATTTCCAAAGTGAAACCTGTTTTTAATCATTTCACCCTGAGGAATGCAAACAAAGCCACTAAGACGCAAAGAATTACTGAATGTTCAAGAATATGTGAAAAACACTATTAGGGAGAGAGAATAATAAAAGAAGAGAAATTTAGAACCCAGAAGTTATCGAATCACTTACTAGGTCTAAGAAAGTTGATTTCTTGTATTGTACAAGATAATCTTTATTCTCCAGAATCTTTTTTACATATCTATAAGTTTACCATTCGCCCATGCTTCCAATATTGCTGCTACATATGTTTCGGTGCCCCTGCTGTTTATTTAAAGATTCTTGATAAAATCCAAAGAAGAAATAGCAATTTTATAGGTCCTGGCATCTTTAGTCGCTTTCCCACCGCTGTAAAATTGCTCCCCTGGGCCTTTTGTATAAATACGTTCATGATTGTTCGGATGACCTCTTCGCTATGTTACCTAATCTTTATGATTTTAAGCGTAGTACTGTATTGACAACAAAGACTCGCCAATTTAGGGTTAAATTGACTAGGTGTAACCGCTATCAATTTCTTTTCTCGCACTTCTCGCTTGTGGAACTGTCTTCCGGCTCTACGCTTTCCTGCCAACTTTGATCTTCGAAAATTTAAATGCAATGTCAATCATTATCTTCCGTCTTCCTTATCACACTTCTATTGATCTCGCTCCATATCTATGTTTCCTAATTCCTTCACAACGGTTAAATCCTTGTGTTGTAGAGATTTTCATGCCTTGCTTGGAATGAATTCGATTTAAAAAAAAGTAGTAATGGTCAAATAGACTGGCTTATTAATGATTGCCCAACACTGAGCCTTAATAATAAGTGTAACAAGATCTTCCAGCATTTAAGGAAACGTTTTCTTCTCCCCTATGGCCTTGGAAGTTCTCCTAATTTACGCAATCTCTATTACTGGTTTTGATTGACAAGTTAAAAATAAAAATGTTTCACATGAAATTAGATATTTTTTTTTAGTAACATCAAATCAACGTCCTATCAATTTTTCTTTTTTAAATTGATTTCCCACCAGAGGCCTTCACAAAATCAAATCTACTTTTTAAACGAGGAATGATATTATTGGGCATCTTTTAGTCGTCTTATAATTCTTTTAAAACATCGGCAATTATCCAAGGTCAAATATTGCCAGAAATACTAGCGCGTTTTGGGCAAATCCAAAAAAAACAAAACAAAAAAACAACAAAAAACAAAACAAAAAAACAACAAAAAACAAAACATTTGCGAAACGTTTCCTCATACAAGCTTTAATATTCTCACCAGGGTTTAGATCAGGTATTATTTCCGGGCCATTAGCCAAATACATTCCGGTTTGGAAAGGTAATCAACATCTCATCCTTCTCGATTGTTTGAGTTCAATTCTGATGGAAAAATACGATTTTTTCAAAAAAAGAAAAAATCAATTTTTTTTTCACAACGATGTTCACCCTGTACAAGGCCCAAGAGCCACTTGAGGAAGAGAGTTACAGAATAAGAGGCACCACTCCAAGCATGGAGGTAATGCCACCAAGACGCAAAGTGAAACAGAAAAGAAAAGTCGTTAGAATGAACCGGTAAAACAACTCTAAACAGGAAACAACGGGTGAACTAATAAAATCCGGGGAGGAGAATGAACCGGGCGATATACTAGATTTCATAATATTATTGAAAATATTCACCATTCCATATGATCCAATATCAATACTATTACACTGCGTCAAATGGCATTGGCAAATTTCTTGCTTAATGGTAATATTAAGAGTTTCCTTATACGCAAACATTCAGCATCGATTAACCAAACATTCAGTGCTAACGTCGGTTAAAATTTTATAATTTTTTCTCTTTCAGGAAAATGATGTTTCTCAAGTCCAGTACCTGTTATTGATCTTTCCAGTATTGATGGGAGTTTCCTTTCTAGCCTTTTGTTTGAAGTAGTGTGGAATGTCAACTTCTTGGTTATGCTATTATTTCTCTTCGAGTTTACAAGTGCTATCCACTTTAGTTCTCACTGCTCCTTAAAGTCCTTAAATAATGTGGTTTCTTTTATTTGGTAATTATCATTGTTATTCTGTAGCGACAGTTCACTAGTTTTAAAGAAGTATGGTCCTCACTAAGACCTACAGTCGCTCGAAGCCATTTTAATCAATTATCTGAGATAACGGATGGATATAGCTGAGTTGAGATGATTCCGAATAGTTTGGTACCATGCCCGACATCGACATGAAAGACTCGATCTTAGGTATTCAAGAATTGTGATTATTAAACCAAAGTTTAATTTTCTGAAATAATTTCACCCCAAGCAGTAAAGCCATTAAGAGGAAATATGTTACTGGCTGTGAATGAATGAGAAAAAGAAAACATTATTAAGAAAACAATAATGGCAGATAAAAGAAGACAAGGATTGATATTTCATTTAAATTTTTGAAGATCAACGTTGACTGGAAAGATTTCCATAACCGTGAAGTTTAATAGAAGACGCTATTAGGATGTTGTTACACACGGCTGCATGTAGCCATTTTAACTGTAAAAGAATGAGATCTTGCCGTCAATCTAGTACTACGCTTAAATTCATAAAGTCTAGGTAACAACTGAACAACTATCTTGAAACATATTTATAGAACATGCACCGGGAAACTATGTTACGGCGGTGAGAAAGTGACTGAAGCCGAAATTCCAGGTTGTTATGGTCCAAGTTCCTTGTACCACGGTGATGGTCCAAGGTAGAACCAATGAAGAATAACTCGAACACAGATATTGAATAACACAGATATATTACAAACAGAAATATATACAAAGAAGTAGAAGTATTAGTAATGACTATCAGATTTGGTTAGAGTGAACTATGTTGTCTCGGCAAGTATCACTATTCCAATGTAAGTAATCGTCTCACGCTCGACTATTATTTAGTCACCCTCCCCACGAGGGTAGCATGTGGCACAAGGCCGGTTTAACGTGGGATCCCGGAGCCCGTGGGCCCGGCCAAAAATATATACCCTTTGAATCCGTATAAACGGGTTCAGAGCCGGTTTACCTCCCCGAACGAGACTCCGCCCTTCGGCGTAGCCTCGTTCGGGTTCCTGCCCGCCCGTAGGCAGAGAGTTCAACCGTTCAGGCTGTCGACTGACATCGACGATGTTTAACAACACGCCCACGTGTGTCGAATGTGGCACAAGGCCGGTTTAATGTGGGCTTTCCGAGCCCGTAGGCTCGGGCAAAAATTGCCCGTAGAACCCGTATAAACGGGATCGGGGTGGTCAACCACCTCGAACGAGGCTCTGCCCTTCGGCGGAGCCTCGTCCGAGTTCCTCTCTGCCCAAAGGCAGAGAGTTCCCCTCTGCCTCAGAGGCAGAGAGTTCGACCGTCTAGCCGAGTCGTCCAAAAAGGACTCACTCTGCGACTCGACTGACATCGACTCTGCCCTTCCTCTTGAGGAGCAGTATTTATGATATCCGGAATAGTCCATTATTATTATGGGTAAGTTCCCATAACACAGGTCAAGCCCAATAACATTGCAGATTTTTCTTTAGATTCTATCTAGAATCTCTAAATAGATTGCAGATGTATCAGACCAGATGTGGGAGCAATATTCAATGGATCCAGGGGTGGTTTGAAATATTGTCATGGCAATGATACAACAAACAAATTCATTCAAACTCCATTTCATTGTAAACGTTACATCTATATAATACTGATTCAATTTTTATACATCTCCCTGTTAGTTTCTGCAATAGATAAAACGGCATTCCATCGCGTGATATTCGTTTGTGAAATACTATTTACCTGTGAAATGAATACATTTACATAAGAAAGATACTGTTGCAAATGTAAATTATATCGTCGCGTAACATGCCTGGCAAAGTGACGTTAATTTGATCTTGAATAAAGAAATGATCAGTGCCATTATTGAATTTCTCTAAATTATAATAAATAAAATATATTTCTTCTCTGATTGTTACGGTAACAAGTTAAAACGGCACATCATAGCGGATATTTGTTGACGCATTACGACTTAAATATTTTTACAGGATAAACAAATTTCCAGCCTAACGGGCTACAGGTTTACGAAAAACAATATAATCCTTAATTGTTGTTAATATTGCTACAAATATGGACTGAATTTTTCACATTTCTCTGCTTAATACTGTAATAAGAAAAAACGGCACATCGTAGCGCAATCTCTGTTAGCGTAATATTGTAAAATTATTCTTATCAATTAAAAATATTTTCAGACAACGGAGAAAGCAATTTCCTACTGATATTTTAATGCTTAATTAAAATTAATTATTACATCCATGTCATAATAATACAATTCATGTGACGTAATTTTTTCTGTTTTGGATATTTTAGGAAATTTTCTGTTGAATGAAGCAGCTTCCAATTCAATTAGGACACCGGCATCTGTGTCATTTTAATTACTAACGAAAATTGATTTGAAAAAAGCTGTTTAACGCTACTATAATTTGAAATGTTGCGCTACAACAATTTACGCAACGTTATGCCCTTTAACTCATACAGTCGTCGTCGTCTTCGTCTAAAGTGCCGTAATTGAAACACCCATGAGTGATTGGTTCAAAATTGGATCGGTCCATGGTTCCATACCGTGTCCTAGTTTGTCCGGATCATTGTACTAAATCCCGAGAATCCATTATTGTCTGCCGTGGCTCGAAACGCGGGGCTGTTAGTTTCTTTCTTCGAGACGACATTCGTGGGCGTGTTTTTTAAAGTTATCTTCTAGCCTTTGCCTAAAGAAGCAGCTGTGGTCACCGCTCCCCTCCATCTGTGGTTCATGGTGACATTCAGGACCAAATAATTCGATGGCTTGCCTGTTCCGCTCACACCGGGGATGTTGAAGGTAGTCCGTCCCTCCTCTCAGAGGTTAAAGAGGCAAGACCTACAACACAGCAGATGTTTTTTTTTAAATTTCTCCTAGACTGGTTGCCAACCAAGGGTTATAGGGCCCAATCTGTCCTTTTTGCCCATAGCTGGGTGGAAGAGATGGATCCAAACTTTTCTCAAGTATATTAGCACGCAAGTGAATTTAATGAACTCGACTGGAATTTGAACTTTCCTTTCCGTGTCTCCATTCTCTCAGAGTAAAAACACAAAAAAAAAATAATTAAGAGAAAAGTGATAGCAATGGTGATTTTTTAAGCACAGTTTAGATGTGGCAATATTTTTGTAAATAAAACATTACTTTTCATAAAAAAGTCAGCGAGAACTTATTCAAGTTCCTAATATATATATATATAAGATGAAAATATCGGGTATCCAATGAGGATCGAACTCCCTATTCAGTCGTAACTGATCTATCAAAGAAAACTTGCTAACTATTACACCACGTTAAGGTGTCCGAATTTTATGTGTATGATATATTTATTATGGAATTGTTTCCTTTTCCCGTTTCAAATAACGTTCTAGAATACGTTTATCAATACGGTTAGAAGAATCGGTGATACGGGTTCAAATTCTGTATTAATCTGTTGCGTTCCCTTTCGCGCTAGATTCGTTAGAAAAGCATAATTCATGTCGTCGCTTAACCCAATATGGTTTAAATACCTGAGTAGTCTTTGGAACTTAGGATCGGAACCAGTCTAGGAAAAAGGCAACTCTTAATTTTAATCCGTGGAGAATGCATCGGATAACCACTTTATTATATTCCCCAGAAAGGGATAAAAAAAAGGGGGAATTAGTGGGGAATCCTGATCGCCAATGTCCTGAACATTTATGGTATTTAGAAATAAATGATCCTCATTCAATTTGTTTCCTTCTATCAGACTATGTAACTGAAAAAGGCAAATATTTTTTTGTTCTTATAGTTTGCTGAAAAAACATTTATCCCACAATCTTTCATACAAACATTATTGCAATCTTTATGCCATTCCTGACAATTTGGACAGTTAATCGATTCTTATGATTCCCATATTTAAGTGTTTACGGTTTTTTATGGGAAATTGATCAAAAATAGAAATTTATTCCATTTGGATGTTTATATAGAACAAGCGAAACAATTTGTTGCATAATGTGTTTTTAAAGAGATGAAACAATTTTGTCCCTGGGGGGAAAAGACCCCTTTCTTCGTGAAGTTCTTGATCGAAACCTTCGAACATTATTTTTTTCGTTTTTATTTCTTTTTTCTTTTCTTTTTTTTTCTTTTGATTTCTCATGCCTATCAACTTCTACTTGCTTCTCTAAAGTGCGTTGCTTTTTTTTTTTTTTGCTTTCTTTATCGTTTCAGAATGCATTTGTCAGTTTTTTTTAATATCACTTTCTCCTCCATGTTTTCCTATAACTAAGCTACCCGGATGTTCACACTAGATGACTTGTGATTTTCTCTGAAATGTGAATGAAATATCAAGCAACTTCGCCAGTTTCATCGAAGACTTCGATAGCACCGTCCTTGAATTACTAATTTTCATTTCTTCGCGTCCCTCTCTCCTGAAATAGCTACACAGACACAAATAATCATAAGCCTAACCTTAACCTCCATGACTATTCTTTTTATACACTCTGATAAGGTCCTGCATTTTTTATTGTATCACACTTGCCGCTGCCATAGCCACAAATACGGTTTGATTGGCCATGTTTTTATTGATTGCCTTTGGTTTACGGATACATCGAGTTGAAACACTGGTTCTCGTACGATCATTGAAGTTAAGCAATATCAAGACTCGTCACTACCTAGACGAGTGACAGCATGGAAATACCAGGTGCTGTAAGCTTGAATGTGCGGGTGGTGTAAGAGATAACGAGTTCAAATTCCCGTTGAGTTCATTATATTCAGCTGTGGATGTTAGGTGTTGGATGTCAGCTGGAAGAAAAACCGAATAAAGAAACGGCTGTATGGACGTCTTCCTTCTATCTCAGTTTCGCTAAGAGAGAGAAAGCTTCGGCTAGCTGGTCAGTCCAGGAGGAGGAAGTCAAAACTTGTGAGTGACACCCTTCCATGGAACCCATTACGCGGCTAAAGATAGGTTGGAAGGCCTCATCACACCTACATCGACCAACTTGTACATGATTCTGGATGTCATCTGGAGGACCTGCCGACAGCGATGTCTGGCAGGGACGGTTGGAAAGAACGAGTCAGGAAAATCTGAGAAGAATTCTCGACCTGATGTACACACACACACACACACACACACACACACACACACACACACATATATATATATATATGTGTGTGTAAGCCGGATATAAGAGAGTTGTCGGGACCGGATAATAAGTCTCTTATATCCGGGTTTCTCTTATATCCGGGTTTGGTCTATTTTGTTTAGGTAAGTATAGCTCTAATTTGGGACCAGATAAAATCTCTCATATATCCGGGTTTCTGTTATATCCGGGTCTCTTATATCCGGGTTACACTGTATATGGCAGGTCGAGAACCTAATTCTTTTGCAAATAGAGATGTGAGTGAGCTGATGAACCAGGAAAAATATATTTTCTGGCGAAGGTTGTCCATTTCTTAATTATTTAATATATATGTATATATATATATATATATATATATATATATATATATATATATATATATATATGTGTGTGTGTGTGTGTGTGTGTGTGTGTGTGTGTGTGTGTGTGTGGATAGAAGTCATTACTCATCAGTTAACAAGATTAGATATGTATATTAGTGTTAATTCTTATGTATTTTATAACATTACCAGAGGCATTTGTTCAAAATCATTCAAAAGCGTGGATATTAAATATTGATTTACGAAGCAAATATTTTTATTTACGAATTCATTGGAAGAGTCGAGGTTCAAATAACTGAATCATTCGGGATTGGGAAAAAAACACACACACACACACACGCACATACATATATATATATATGTATACGATTGCATCTAGCATGGAACAGACTGTCGCCTCTAACTGTTGACTTCTATGTTCACTTTTATATTTACACACGCTCTATCTCTGATATTGAGCACTTTATCCCATAAATATAGCAGATCTTAAAGACTATATATATATATATATATATATATATATATATATATATATATATATCTTGAATAAGTACTCGCTATTTTCCAGCAGACGGCGTTCCCAGAACTGTGTTCTAGTAGTTTCAGATGCTAAAGCATCTATAAGGAATTACTATAAGCAAGCTTGAAGTTCAATGTATGTCATTTCGGCGAAGCGTAAACAACTTTGTTTTTCATAGTGTTAAACATCTTGGATTTTGTGTATTTGCGGGGAATTTTACTGCACTACTTCATTCAAAGGAAATCTGCAGCTGAAGCACACAGAATTCTTGTTGAGACTTACGGCGACCGTGCTCTGTCAGAAACAGCATGCAGAGAATATTTCAGACGCTTCAAAAATAATTTTGATGCTGAAGAAAAAGAATGCTCTGGCGCACGGAAAAAGTTGAAGGCGAAGAATTGGAGGCATTACTTAATGAAGATTCATGTCAGGCGCAAGCTGAACTTGCAGAATCATCAGGAGTTGATCAAACCACAGTTTTGAAACGTTTGAAAGCATTAGGAATGATTCAAAAGCAAGGGCATTGGGTGCCGTACAAATTAAAAACGAGAGACGGCGAAAGTCGTATTGTCACGTGTGAACAGCTGCTTCAACGTCAGAAAAGGAAAGGTTGCTTGCATCATATCGTATCTGGCGATGAAATGTGGATACACTACGATAGCTAAGCATATAAGATCGGGGGTTAAGCCAGGCCATACATCAACATGAACAGCAAAGACGAATATCCATGGTTGGAAGCTTCTGCTCTGTATTTGGTGGTATCAGCTGGGTGTGGTTTATTTTGAGCTGCTCAAACCGACCGAAACCATCTTGGTAGATCGCTTTCGACGCCAATTGATCTGTTTGAGCCGGGCACTGAAGAAAAATGGCGCTATTCGAAAAATGATTTTGCCACATAACAACGCTAGGCGACTTGTTGCAAAACGGATGAAAACATACTTAGAAACGTTTAAATCAGAAGTCTTACCGCACCCGCCGTATTCACCAGACATTGCTCCGTCCGATTATCACTTGTTCCGATTGATGACACATGGCCTGGCTGAGTAGGTCGGAATATACTCATATATGAAGATGCTAAAAAAATGGGTCGAATCGTGGTTAGCCTAAAAAAACGTGTCGTTTTTCTGATGTGAAATTCAAATGTTGGCATAAAGATAGGAGGAAGTAGCGGCTAGGAATGCACAATACATTCAGTGACATTTTTCTTACAAATTTTTGTAAATAAAACATTACTTTTCATAAAAAAGTCAGCGAGAACTTATTCAAGGGCCTAATATATATACACATATATATATATATATATATATATATATATATATATATATATATATATATATATATATATATATATGAATATAAAGAAGGGCAAAACTTACCTTAGATGATGCGTTTCGTCCTCTGAGTGAATTTATTAAATGCCCTGATAAAGTCTCTGAGAGGAAAATACTCGTCGGCTAAGATAAGTTTGCCTCTTGTCATTATTCATATTATCCTTTTTCCTTTTACAGATACACTTTATCTTAAAATCTAACACGCACAAGCATGCATATATATATATATCGATCTTATATATATATATATATATATATATCGATCTTATATATATATATATATATATATCGATCTTATATATATATATATCGATCTATATATATATATATATATATATATATATATATATATATATATATATATATATATATATATATACTAAAATCGAAAACACAGACGTTTGAATGTATTGACGTTTTTTCTCGACTGTTTTTCGTTTTATTTTTCTGGTCTGGGCAATTGTAAACTGTCGGTTTTTGCTGACTCTAGATAAATTATTTTTTCAGTTTTGTTTTTGACGGTGCAGTCTGTTTATTTTTAGTTTTTGTTTAGTTGGTCACGTTTCTTTCCCGCCTTCTCCTCTTCACCTCTATTTATATCTCTCTCACTTTATATATATATATATATATATATATATATATATATATATATATATATATATATATATATATATATATATATACAGCGTAGAAGAAGGGGTTAGAAATTTCGTTTCTTATGACATAAATAATATATTTGATTTGATTTATATTGGCTGCTAGACTTGTGTAAGTATAGTGAGTCAATATGTACATGAACAACACATCGGTCAAACAAATAGAAAGGATATTTTTACTGTATCGGTCACGCAGCCTGATCTTCTCTTCTTATTAATCTGTTATTTTTCAACTCTTCTAAATGTTTCATGGGCTATAAATAAAAGAATATACTTTGAGTTACAATAATAACTGGATTTTTTATTGTATGTTTCCTGTTAGTATTGTTCATTTGAATTATTAAAACTCAGAATTCTTTCTTTCTTAAGCTAATTAATATTTATGGATACACAGCCCAGATTACGCAGAATATAACGATTTACCAAGCGTACCTATGTGTCATAGACTACGCAAAGGCCTTCGACAAAGTACGCCACACTCATCTGATTGAAATGCTCAGCATCCCTGATATATTCGGGAAAGTTATCAGAATAATCAAGAACCTATACTGGCAGCAAACAGCATGCATACGCATCGGGAACGGGTAAATATACAAAATATACCAAAGGGAATATACAAAAATAGAAAGGGGCTTAAGGCAATGCGTCTTCCCACCCGACCTGTTCAAACTGAGACAATTGGAAAGCCTTCCGGGATTTATCATTTGTGGCCACAGTCTTAACAACGTAAAATACGCAGATGACACAGTACTGATAGCAGATACGGAAAAGAAATTACAAAATCTCCTACAGAAGGTAGCGACGGAGAGCGAGAAGAAGGGTCTAAGTATAAACTACAAGAAGACAGAATGCATGGTCATCAGTAAAAGGATGGGCCCGAAATGAGATTTTCAAGTCGGGAACACTAGAATCAAGTAGACGCGGAAGTTTTAAATATCTGGGAATGGTTCTGAGAGAGGGCGGTAAATGAGACACTGTTTCCGTAGATGTATTGGGATGGCCAAAGACGTATTCCAAAAGCTGGACAGAGTATTGTGAGACAGGAGGATTTCTTTGGTAACAAGGAATACTGAGTTGTTACGGGACATCTGTTCTTCTTCAGGGTAGCGAATGTCGGACGATTTCCTCAAAGATGAAGAAGAGACTCGAGGTGATGGAGGTGTGGTTCTACAGAAGGATTCTAAGGATATCATGGACCAAGGTCTTAGAGAGGATGCAAACATGGAGATGCTTATACTTAACATCAGGAAGAGGCAGCTGAAGTTTCTGGGACATATAACGAGGAAAGGGGGCCTGGAGAATCTGACACTTACGAGTTGAATAGAGGGAAGATAAACAGGGGAAAACAACGCATAACATTACTAGCGGGCTTAAGACAGTGGATGACAGAACGTGGTCTGGAGGAGGAAGCAGGGGTAGGATCTTTCTGAGAATTGCAAGGCATAGAGGGAGGTGGAGAGCCATGATCGCCTACGTCCTGACAGGACATGGCACATAAGAAGAAAGAAGCGTGGCTTAGTTGTGATATAAGGCCTTAAGTATAACGCAATAGGACACGTTGATTTTTCACTTTTGGACATCAACACTACAGTCGGTGTGAAAGTTTGGGTATCATTTGCTGAGTACTGACCGCAAAAATTAGATTCGATTTCTGAGCATTTAGATTTAAATATCATTTGAAAGTGTACATAAATACCTAACTTCCGCATTAAAAACTGTCTTCAATATTTTACTATTTCAAGAGTAAATCCAAATAAAGTTTATATCGTTTGTATTAGATAAATTGAATGGAACATATTCCAACCAGAATTCTAATTATGAATCACATTACTGTATTCGATAAGTAAAAACGATGTAAAAAATGAAAGATTACAAAAAAATCTATTCAATGAAAAAATATTTTATATCATTTGTTAGATTATGAAAGCAAAAAATAGATAAAAGTGTATTTTTGATATGTTTAACGTTCATTTTATAGATACAAGTATTTAAGCAAATCTATAAAAAGAACGTTAAACATATAAAAAATGTCTTTAATAAATTGTCGGACTATGTCCAATTCAAAAATGTGTAAATGTGTATATAACACCATAATACGGCTGAGCACAAACTATAAAATAAAATGTTTTAAATTTGCATTGTTTATTGAAAATCGCAATAAAACTACTGCCCTGTATATTATATTGCATAATAATATTGCGAAATTGTTCAGTTTAAATTCCCTTTGAAGGAAAATAAGGTCTTATTTGATGTTCCAATGATTTAATAATAATGTGCTATGTATCTTGTCAATATACAGTTTGTAAAGCTTCCGTAAATTATAAATCTTAGAAGGTTTTGAACATAAACTTATTCATTAAACTCGTTTCCTCAAAAGACTTTAACGATATGGAAAAATATTTTGTATCATCATTGATCATGTCAAACATGATTTTCAAATCGAGTGCAGTATCACGATTTCTAAATCGACCTGCCCTAATATGGCAACCGATCGGCTAAACAATCCATCAATAAAGAAACTAGAAGATATCGACATGTTTAAAGTCCATCGAGAGACGTGCATTTCGTCAACAGGCATATTGCTCTAACAATTAACTTTTGAAAACTTTGGCCACGGTAGACCATCTTTAGCCAAATTGTTAGGGAATCGGACGATCCCATTTGGCCACGCTGAGACAGGCCTTATTATTAACGGCAGGTTTCGGCTATAGGTGTCATGGAAATAAGGATACAGTTCCGTTTCCGGTCGGTTGACACAATCATAAAAGTCCGACAATTATTTAAAGACATTTTTATGTTTAACATTCTTTATATAGATACAAGTATTTAAGTAAATGCTCTGTTGATAATAAACACTATTAAATAACATTTACCGACCTGAATGCCCGAGAAATTTTCATAGAAAATATTCGTCCTCCGACAGGATTCGAACCTGTATCCTATACGGAACCGTCATATAGCCTGACGTGGCTTAACCGATTGGACCACTGAGGATCGTTCGGTTGGCAAGGTCGAATTTACTGCTTATAAACTTCAATCTTCCATGAATCTCTCGCGTACATTCATATCTGCTCATGGCATATCAAATGTAAACAGTTAAAGCACACCGGATCAATGTGTTGTTTCTCCTGCAAAGGGGGTCGCAGGTTTGAATCCTGCCAGGGGACACCTTTTCTTTAATAGAATTTCTGGTAAAAAAAATTAATATTGTTCAAAATATACGGAGCGTCTACTGACATATGACTATTCACTAAAATGTGTGTACCTGTGAGAGAAACACAGAGCGTATATGTGTAAAGTCTGATTTCGATAAATATAACGTAATATTTGAAGTAAGAAGGGAAGAGTATAATATATGGAATCAAAGCGTAAACAAATGTTCTGACCAGAATAGCAATTACCTACCTTGTTTGATTTTTTCTTTTCCCTCTGTTTTCTCTTCTACACAGAAGCACTCGCAGATACACGCACGCACATGTGTTTCTGTTTCATTCTCATACACACTCTCTTAGTCCTTTTTATCTATTTTCTAAATCTTTCTTTGTAGCATCTCTAAAACAGACAAAAGTATTGTTTGCTTCTAAATGTAATTGTTTCTTGTCAAAAATATCTCGATTTAGGTTTCCTTTTTTTTTTTTTTTCGAAATTTCTATTGGACTTCTAAGATTGCAAATTGAAAAAAATATCCAAACAAACCTCCAGAAAGTTTTTATAAAATATTGGCTAAGATTATTTTATTTATTTACAAGACCACTATTCAGGATAGAATGATTTTGAATGAAATTATTTATCGCAGAGCTATCCACACGCACACCCGTCACCAAAATCTATTTCTTTTTATGTTGATACTTTAAAAAACGTTTGTTCTGTTATAGTTGGATATAGTTTAATTTATGGGTTATTTTTTTTAGTGGCATATCAACAATTTGCAGGTTATTACATGGCGAAATCTAAATATTTTATACGAAATTTTATTTTATAATTGGGAATAACAATCGTTTAGTGATACAAGTCTTACTAATTAACCAATAGCCTGGGGCAGTAGAGGGTATTTGCGCGCAAGTGAATATAACGAACCCAACAAGATTAGAACTCGGCTCTCCGATTAACAATTCGTTGCCATTATACACCACCCGCACATCTAAGCTTACAGTACCTGGTGTTCCTAACCGGCCACCCATCTAGGTATTGACCAGGCGCAACGTTGCCTAACATTGTCTTTGTGTCTATATATATATATATATATATATATATATATATATATATATATATATATATATATATATATATATATATATATATATATATATATATATATATATATATATATATATATATATATATATATATATATATATCTAGCGCCGCTACTCACTCAATTCCGTTCACCGATAACCATCCAAGTATACAGAGTTATCCAAAGTCCCCGAATAGTTTATGTCTTCTTCGTCACCGAGTCCCGTGGTTAGAGTTGCATCGAAGTGATCCGGGTTCGATTCTCGGTAGTGGATGCGCACTGCTAATAAGTCCCAGATAGGAGTAAACGGCCGTCCAGTGCTTTCTGCCATCTGTTGAGGATTTTAAGCTCGATGAATTACTATAATATATATATATATATATATATATATATATATATATATATATATATATATATATATATATATATATATATAAAGTTAAATGTATGGTAATTATAAGCAGGTCAAATCTTCTTTTAGAAATATTATAAAGATATATACAACTCTAGTCGTCAAACAACAAAAAATAATTATTGACTATAAAAATAATTAAACTGGGCTAATTTGATCGTCAACAACAATAACTCACATGCAAGATCCAAATTACAAAGAACAAATATCATTTACGAATTCAGATTTCACTTAAGAAACTGTGTACCTGATCAATCCAAATTCAAAAAGAAAAAAAGTTAAAATTCGGACAAAACTTACGGGATGACCTAATATATATATATATATATATATATATATATATATATATATATATATATATATGACCTCGATAAAAGCAGTATTTTTCAGACGCAATGTATCGGAAATGTTAAGGCACTTGTCAAAAATCCAGAAATAAAATAATTGCTGAATTATTTTAAAATTATTATTAAGAGAATTATTCGTAAGACGGAGAGTTGACTAATATTTTATTATTTAGAAAGCGACACTTACACTGAAATATTTTGAATAATTCGTCTGAAATCAAGAAAAAGAAGACTTTTGTAGTTAAAATCTACAGGGTAAAAAAATGAGGTCAGGGAGCTAGGGCTTAAAGTGTAATTGTGAAGTACTTACCAGAGTTTAACCAAATGAAAGAGGATTTAACAGTCAAGAAATTCAAATGAAGCCTTACCTAAAAAGAAAAGAAAGAAAGAAAATATGTTAGTAAGAATCTTATTCGCTATGAACTGTTAAAGCTCATCCGAGACAATGCGAGTAAAATTAATTAATTCAAACATTGTAAATTGTTTAATTCATACGAATGATAATGCGGTCAATACGAAAGAGAGCAAAGTTTAGGCGTTTAGACAAAAATACAACTTGTTACTACAGTTAGATTTTACGTTAGAAATATTCAAACACAGTTGCATTCCATATCACGCGAGGTCCGCGTATCGCGACGGACGCTACTTAATGTAAACAAACTTCTGAAAAGAGCCATTTCTGAAGAAAGATCGGGGCCGATCTGAAATATCAAATATATATATATATATATAAAAATATAAATAAATACATTCACAAAAAAAATTCAATGTTTTTTAATTTCAACTTTTCAGTTGTTGTTTCTATATTATATACATATTAAGAAAGTATACGTGGCTTCTCATTATGCTATATATATATATATATATATATATATATATATATATATATATATATATATATATATATATATATATATATATATATATGTATGTATAGGCTGCTGTAGAAGCACCTACCACATTTGTAACTGTTATCTATCTTCTGCTAATGAATTTAGGTAAGTTGCCATGGCGTCTTCATCTAGATTGTGTCTTACCATTTTGTTCAGATACCATCAGTTACCATCATGGCTTGAACCGATGCACAAGGTGCATTTGCAGTTGAAACGTTTATTCCAAGCCTGGTGAAACAGTAATTGCAATACGGGAAGCTCATTTTATATTTACACAGGAATGATGCTGTTCCTAATAGAAAATCCATACTGTTATGTGTTGAAAATTTCAAGCCAACTCACACTAATATTAACACCGAACACGTCCACAATGTTCTAACTGTGTTCGGGAAAATGAAACATCGCTATAATTCTAGAAATATAAACACAACCCATACACCCAGTGAAAAAGCAAAAATAAATAATCCTTGATAATGGCTAAATGTATAGCGCTCTGAATTACAAAACATTTGGGCAGTCTTTATTCACACTGTGTCCAGAAAAGTAAATACTTGTCCGAACACGAGAAAAATTGAATAAAAAGGTTAACTCGAACTCAGCTCTCCGATTTGACATTTTTGCCTCACCCGCAAATCCAAGCTTACAACACCTGACATTCTGAGACAGTTACCCATATGGGTACTGGCCAGGTGAACTTTTTGCTTAACTTTGATGACTGAACGAGTACCGGTGTTTCAAAGTGATATAGCCGTATGTCTTATCAATTTCGTACTTCTCGGTCATTTATGCGTCATTCATCACTATATATTTTTTCGAGACGTCGCAATAGCGTCATTTCTTGGCTTGAACCCCCCTTACGAAAATGTGACATGAATTCACTTTTAAAACTGACGTTATTGAGGTTAAGAAATGTATTATCTAATCTGCTGTGTACGCTGCAACTTCACTTCAAAGTCGAAGGTATGTTAGTATACTCCAAATTTATTTACATCCATCACGTATGATTATTAGTTAGGATACATTCGTCATTACATTTGGCACCCCCAAAACGGAAATTACTTATGACTCAACCTAATCTATCTATCTATCTATCTATCTATCTGTCTATCTATCTAACTATCTATCTATCTTAGTCTCATTATATCTATCTATCTATCTAACTATCTATCTATCTATCTATCTATCTCATTATAGCTATCTATCTATCTATCTATCTATCTATCTATCTATCTATCTATCTATCTATCTATCTATCTATCTAAGCAATCATATCTTTCTTTCTTTCTCTCTATCTAAACAATCATATCTATCTACCTTAGTCTCATTATATCTATCTATCTATCTATCTATCTATCTATCTATCTATCTAAGCAATCATATCTTTCTTTCTTTCTCTCTATCTAAACAATCATATCTATCTATCTATCTAACTATCTATCTATCTATCTATCTATCTATCTATTATTTATAACCATTACGTATGATTATTAGTTAGGAGGATACATTCGTCATTACATTTGTTTCCACAAAACGGAAATTACTTATCACTCAACCTAATCTATCTATCTATCTATCTATCTATCTATCTATCTATCTATCTATCTATCTATCTATCTATCTATCTATCATTCATTCATTCATTATAGCTTACGTAACAATGTTTTCTTCATTGAGGAGGTTTGGTCGGTTTTGTATTTTTTAAAAACTCTTTATTTCGCATTCAACACCATAACTTGACAAGACACCAGAAGACTTGAAACAAAATGGCTCTTTTTTCAGTGATCTTATAACATGCTTATGTTATAATTTTTGAATAAATATTATTTGCTCTACTTTGTATTGAGCTCTTTTTTTAAAAAAAATAGTGCTTTGGGTTATCGGAATTTTATTCCACCTATAGCAATCCTGTATTCGGATATCTGTCTATCTATTTATTATATGTTAGCGTCATGCAACGATGTGCCACGCGTGATATACGCTTATGCAATCATGTATCCTTCGATACATGACTGACGTAGTAGGAAATATCATTTGTTTCTGCAGTAGACCAGTTGTCCTGCTATTTGCTTATAGCAGAGAGGAAGAAGAGGGTTTATAACTTTCCCAAACGTAACGTAATGGATTTGACTGGAATTCGAACTCGGCTCTCCGATTCCTGATTTCATGCTGCTATCCATTACTCCACCGGGCTATCTATATGCACGCCATGATTATCAGTTAGGAGGATAGATTCGTCATTAAATTTGGTTCCCCAAAATGGAAATTGTTTATGACAACCTAATCTATCTATCTATATATCTATCTGTCTGTCTGTCTGTCTGTCTGTCTATCTATCTATCTATCTATCTATCTATCTATCTATAACCATTACGTATGATTATTAGTTAGGAGGATACATTCGTCATTACATTTCGTTCCCCACAACGGAAATTACTTATGACTCAACCCTATCTATCTATCTATCTATCTATCTATCTATCTATCTATCTATCTATCTATCTATCTATCTATCTATCTATCTATCTGTTTCCCTGGCTATTAATCTCAGCATGTTCATATGTCACTCTGTCTCTCTCTATCCATCTATCTATCTATCTATCTATCTATCTATCTATCTATCTATCTATCTATCTATCTCAGTCTCTTCATATCTATCTATCTATCTATCTATCTATCTATCTATCTATCTATCTATCTATCTATCTCAGTTTCTCCATATCTATCTATCTGTCTGTCTATCTATCTATCTATCTATCTATCTATTATTTATAACTATCACGCATGATTATTAGTTTGGAGGATACATTCGTCATTACATTTGTTTCCACAAAACGGAAATTACTTATGACTCAACCCTATCTATCTATCTATCTATCTCTCTATCTATCTATCTATCTATCTATTATTTGTAACCATCATTCTCTACGTATTTCATCGTCGAGAAGTAAGAGGATACATTAAAGGGAAGGGGTGATGCATTAGTAATTACAATTGATTCTCCAAAATGTAAAGTACTTGCGACTCAAACTAATAATTGCATTTTGTTGGCTGTGAATATATGCTAAGAATAGAAATGAAAATTCCTGTACCACCCTGGCGAGCTATAGACTGGAAAAAAACTGAAACGTATATCTTAAAAGTGGAATTCTTTTGCGAAAAAGGAGAGAAACCTCAAGAAATGATAACGAAACAAAGAAACGAGTAAGAAATATATGACTACAACGTTATTTTATTTTTTTAGATGAATGAGAGAAAAGTATAAAAACAAAGAAAAATTAATGATCAAGTATTTCCAAACCTGAATGAATTATAAATAAAAAAAAAAAAAAAATTTGAAATGAAAAAATCGAAAAAAAATCGATCAAATAAGACAGAATTATGAGAGACTACTACGGGGCAGTAAAATATTTAATCTATAACAAAAACGAATGGATAAATTGAAAACAGGAATTAAAAAAACATTTGACAGCCATGTGGGTGTATAAACAATAACTTGATGGTGCAGGAGAAGACGTTTCTTAACAATGTAAATGTGTAGAAGAAGAAGAGCGAAATTATAACAAGGAAAGCAAAAAAAAAAAAATTGGAATAGACGTCATCAATATATTTCTAGAGAGAAGCAAAGGAGGAGAGTGATGGTAATGATAGTTTGAGACGGGAAAGTGTACAGCAGGCGGGGTGGGGGAGTGAAGTGTGTAGAGAGAGCCGGGCAGGGGAATGGGTAATTAAAACGGAAATAAAACACTAGCAGAACTGTAGAGAAAAAAATCGAAACAAATTTAAAAATACCAAACATTTCTTCATTTAACGATTTACCTGTTTAACGACGGCGGCCGAACTTACGACCAGTTATAAAATCACTTAAAATAAAAGTGAAAAAAAAAAAAAAAAATCAAACCGAAATTAAGGACATAATTACTTGGTTCTACCAGCCCTATCCTTCGCGGCTAGGACCTGTCATGCCACTTACATAGTAGCGAACCACCCACATTCCCCCCATATTCCATCGGCGAGAAGTTCCACTCAAACAGCTTCGTACCGCCAATCACTGCTTCTTCCAGCTTCTTCACAGACTCCCAAGAGGATGTATTCCACGATTGCCACAATATTAACCTGTTCAAGTCTAGAGTTATCTATATAAACTCCCCCTTAACCTAACCCTCAACCTCGAGTGAATCCAAAAATGCATTTATCCACTTGGTTATGTGACCTTGAGTACATCAGTGTATTAATTTTTTTACCAGAGCTAATATTGCAATTTTGTTGTTATTATTGCTTTTCTCTAGCACTTCATATTACTGGTTCCTATATTGTATTCATTTCTATGCTTGGTCGGCTCAGGAGATTTTTGGTTCTTAGCATATATGCTAATTCCTTCAGTTTTCGTGTTTTCCAGTGATTAAAATTGAATCTGAATATTCACCTAGACTAGCAGCTGTTGTATTCTGGTACACTTACATGTCTTTTAGCCAATATTTACTAGCCCTCAACCCTCCCCCGTGGGTAGATATGACACAAGGCCGAGTTTAACGTAAGACATTCGATCCCGTAGGCTGTGACAAAAATTACCTGTAGAACCGGCATAAACGGGTTTGGGTCTGTCTACCTCTCCGGACGCGACTCTGCCCTTCGGCATAGCCTCGTCCAGGTTCCTCTCTGCCCGAATACAGCGTGTTCGACAGCACAGATGGAACAGATTCCAGAATTGCATGTTTTTAGTCTACCAACTGATGTGTCTACTTGCAAAAAATACGGGTTACCGATACAATACGATGACACAAGTAAGCAAAAAATACGGGTTACCGATACAATACGATGACACAACTAAACAAAAAATACGGGCTACCGATACAATACGATGACACAAATAAGCAAAAAATACGGGCTACCGATACAATACGATGACAAAAAATACGGGCTACCGATACAATACGATGACACAAGTAAGCAAAAAATACGGGCTACCGATACAATACGATGACGCAAGTAAGCAAAAAATATGGGTTACCGATACAATACGATGAAACAAGTAAGCTAAAAATACGGGCTACCGATACAATACGATGACAAAACTAAGCAAAAAATACGGGCTACCGATACAATACGATGACACAACTAAGCAAAAAATACGGGCTACCATTACAATAGCGAAAATATTGAACAGAAATTTTCAAAACATAATAAGCAAATTTAATACTACTTAAAAACTATAAGAATTATTATTGACACACACAAAAAATAAATAATGGTATTTTTAAAATCATCCCTACTAAGCAAGGCGATAAACCACTGAGAAGCAAATGGCTACAGAGAGGGAAATAACCTAAAAAAAACGCTGAGGAGAAAGTGGGGCAATAAAAAAAAACAAGGAGAGAGAAGACGGCAATTGAGGTTACATTTAAATTTTTTAAGATCGCATTTTAAAGGAAAGCAAAAAGCCAGAAGAGAGTTCCAGAAGCGAAAAGTCCAAGAAAGAAAGTATTAGCACAGAACTTGCGGTTTATAACGAAAGTTTCCAGAGTGGAATTATGAGAGATAGCTACTAACCTTGTACTACGTTTAAATTCGCGAAATCGAGATATCAAAGAGGTTCTCATTAGAAAAAAAATACCATTAAACCTGCAGCAGGAATTTACAAAAACAGACAGCAAACTGCAAACACAGTCATTTAAATAAGTTCAAGAATTGAGACTCTAAATAAAAGATTATATGAATATAAAAGCGAACATTATACGACCATTGCATTTGTAGTTCGTTGAAATTATTTCGAGTTAATGTAATGATAATGTAGTTTTGTAATGTTAATGTAGTTTTGATTAAAAGCGAAATTGACTTTTAAGTCTACTCTCTGTTGAAAGTGCACTAAATTTTATATCCATTATCATGCAATATATCACTTTTCCTGTCACGTCTACAGTTTTCAACGTTAAGGTAATCAAGAAGCGACGTTCATAAAAATAAAAATAAAAAAAAAAAGTCATAGAAAACTGTATGCGACCGACAAAGTATCTAAATATATTGGGCGGTAGAAATTGAAAATTGAACTACTCTGTCTCTCTATCGTTTTGATGTAAAGTTTTAACCTGTCGCATTTATTTCCCCTGTATATATAATATTAGTTTTATCGATAAACTCTTGCTCGATGTTTGCTTCTAGACTTTCCACTTGGTTTTTCGATTACCAGCTATCAGCTTGATGGACACACACACACACACACACACACACACACACACACACACACACACACACACACACACACACATATCTCTTGTAGACTGAGCCCTTTGGTAGCCGGTAATGCTTATATCTCGTATATAATGCGTTAAAATTCCGTTTGTTCTGGCTCAAGTGTGAGAGTCTCAGACTGATGTGAAATTGGTCGGGTTTCCATGGTGGTTTGAAGCAATCGCATGAGCTGTGATACAGTGAAACAGTCTGTCTGTGGATAGCTATATACGCGTAGGTTGAGCACTTTGGAAGAATGGAATTTGCTGCAAATTTTTCACTTGTTAGTAGCGGTGAACTACAGAAAATGAATGATTTGATGTAAAAAATTAACTTTATCTGTAGTTTTCGTTTACTTTTTTATTTTATTTATCTTTAGAATATGAATTTGGTCAGTCCTTGTGCTGGTAAAACAGTCTCGTTTAAGTTGTCATTTAAGATAAGAGCTGGATGGATTGATGCTGCTCTAAATTCCCTTGGTCATTTTAACAGTCTTATAGGTTCCTGGAATATATATATATATATATATATATATATATATATATATATATATATATATATATATATATATATATGTGTGTGTGTGTGTGTGTGTATATGTGTGTGTGTGTGTGTGTGTGTGTCTTCCAGAAAAATATTTGACATCCGTCTCAAACAAATGAAACCATAGGAACTGGGCCGGATAACACACATGAAGAAAATATATCTGTTAAAATAGCTTTGCCATACATCTCATATATGCACAATAATTACTACGATATTAAGTTTATCTTAAAGCCATACATTCTACTAAATCCTTTGCCAGTAAAACTCGAATAAATAGAAACCGTGGCATACATCTTGCGGGAATAGACACCAATTCTTTAGATATAGTCATCATTCTTACACAAAAGAAAATAAATTTCGAATAAAATTACGCGAGTTACTATAACAACATTGCTGTACACCTTACATAAAATCAATTCTCTTCATAAAAACAATGCTGCGCATTTTGTATAAATATATTTGAATTCTTTTGATGACAACGTAAGTCTTACCCTAGCAAAAGTATTATAGGATTGTCAAAAGCATAGCGACAACTACTATAGCAATTTTACTATATAAGGCGCATAAAAAAAAATTTGGATTCTCTGAATTTAAGCACAGTGCTAAATTAGCAACAAGTTCTCATCAATTTACAGTCGAATTAGCCAGATGCAGCCGTAAGTTCTATGCTAGCAGTTTCTTCTTTTAGAATGCTCTCTGGCGGACCTCTGTTCCGTTTTCATGATTTTCACACAACGATCATGCTTAAAACGTAAATCTAAATACAATGGTGATTCCTCTTCCTTTATTGTTTTCCACTCGTTACTAATATTTCACTTTCTCTTGTTATCTACCATCCAATAATCCTGATGATGTAGTGGCTTTATTGCCTTTCTTGGGGTGAAATGTTAAAATTCTTACTCACAGATTTCTGTAACTCTTCTTTGGACTGTTCTATTGTAGTTACATTGTAATTAAAACAAAATAAATTTTCAAACCATTTCCCACTTGTAAATGTAACTGCTTTCCCCGTGTTAGACAAAAGCTAAATTTTGCTGCATTAAAAAAAAATCGACTAGTTTGTAATGGCAAGAGCAGTTCCTGCTAACAGCGAGTGACCTTTCGAAGAATTATTATAACTACACCAGAACTAACTAAACTGAACACCATGAGCTGACAGTCATCTTTTCTCTTTTTTTTTTTTTTCTCAATGAATTTTAAGATCACTGCTTGGATAAAATTTACTATAAAAAGAAAAAAAAAACTTCAAACATCTTTAAGTATATGTAACTTCTGAGTAAACAAAATAAAACCCGACACAAAGAAAGATACATAAAACTGTGGCTTGTAAGAATTCCGGGCTTCGAACTGGCCTTAGGATCAAAATATTTCAACTCATTCACCTCAGAATAGCTAGACCACCTTCCGAGAAGACCAAGATCAAGAACGTATTGGAAAATATCCCATGCCGTTGAGGCACAGAATATAAAGGTGAAACGGGCCGCTCCTTGAAGTCTAGATCTAAAGACGTCTGCAAGTTTGGAATGAAGAAGAAGACACTTAATTAGGACTGAGCAGCGAGCATAATGAATGATAAGAGAAATAGCGTTCTGAGAGTAAGTTACAATAACTGACACATGATGATAATAGAAAATACGAAAAATAAAAGAGTTGTCACATATAATATCATAAATGTGCAGAGATAACATTTCTAAAAGCCATTTCAATACAAAGGTAGGCATAGCTCTCCACAAATTCGTTTTCTTTATTATCTCAGGGATATCATAACTTTATGGTAAAAAAAAATGACGCGTTGCACAGTGGTTAGAACGTTTGTATTCTGACCATGAGTCTCGGGTTCGAATGTCGCCATGGTCGATTTGTCAGGAGACTTGCTGGTGTTATCGGATTGGAGGGATCGATCCTAGCGTGCGACACCTTTGGAAAGTGCCTGAAAACTACACCACGGTTTGACCCTAGCCCATTAAATGAAACTGGGTAGACGGGACACTAGCGTCGATAGCACGAAGTCACAAGTCATCGTGGCCGAGGGCTTGAGAGTGCTGGCCTTATTTAAATTGTTGATCACGCCAAATAACTGTAAATAAGGTCTGTAACGAAGGTCAGCGCAACATAATTGCAGTATGAACCACTGGTGGGCTATGTAAAACACAAATGCGCCTGAGCAAGCGTCTCCAATAGGGATTGGCTAGCCGCCCTAACTGACGAAACAGATTTTTTTTCCCGAATTAACTTGGCCTTTCTTTCTGCGGTAGACCACTTGCCATCCAAAGCTATAGAGCCCGGCCTGTCCTGCTATCTACCCATAGCCGGGGGGAAAGAAGAGGTAAAACGGTAACAGCACGTCAGATAAATTGACGGTTCCCATTAGCTTTACAGGTTCGATCCCGGTCGGAGAGAGCATATTTTCTATGAAATTTCTCGAAAATTCAGAACGGAAAATGTAATTAATATTGTTTAAATAAAAACAGAGCATTTACTTAAATAAACTGTATCGATAAAAGTAATGTATAAACAGTAAATACATCGAATAATTGTCAGACTTAACTTAATCCATTTCATTATATATATATATATATATATATATATATATATATATATATATATATATATATATATATATATATATATATATATATATATATATATATATATATTAAGATAAAAGTGGAAACTGAGGTCAACACCGATTGGTTAGAGTCTATTTCATTCTTGAACTCAATCTTCAGACTTAAACAAATTGGTTTTACACATTGGTTGCTGACCACACTGTCCATATATATATATATATATATATATATATATATATATATATATATATATATATATATATATATATATATATACAAGGTTTATCCTCTTTTAGATTAACATATGGTCTATCCCTGATATTAAGCACTTATAGCCATAAATATAGCATCTTAAAACTATATTTTTGTCATATATATATATATATATATATATATATGCAACAGCAGATTATTTTCATATATCTATGATAAAATATTGTTCATATCTCTTAAATACAGATTATTTCCGCTTATGCATATATATATATATATATATATATATATATATATATATGCAGAATTAATCTGCTGTTGCTTACAGACGCACACGCACACACACACGCACACACACACACACATATATATATATATATATATATATATATATATATATATATATATATATATATATATATATCGACATTTTCAATCACAGAATGCGTTTCCGTTATTTATTTTGTTGCATCTACCTGGATTCCTTTCCTCCATACGGTATATTCTCATCGAAGTATAAAATCCAGTGTCGAAAATTATTGATTCTTTCTTTATAATCCGATTTTCGACGTATCGATATGTACACAACGTCACAGCCCCACGCCACCTGCCTGCGTCAACCAAAGGATAATCCCGAATTCATTCCTCTCAGAAGAGAAACTTTAGCAGCCGGCATCAAAGACATTTATTTATTTCTATTTTTTTTTTTTTTTTCTGGCGAATAGCGGGATATAAAAACATGTATTATGAATTAAAACTGCTAACGACATAAAATAATAATAATAATGATAATAATAATAATAAGATCAAGAACAAGCAGAAGAAATGCTAAATAACTTAATAAATAAGTTAGATAAGAAAACTCCAATATGGGAATAGCAAGAAAGAATTCACATTTCAGAATAAAACTGGAACTGTTTCGTTATTTTGCTTTGGGATTTAAAGATATAAAAAAATCAATTCAATAGAAAGAAAAAAAATATGAAAAATATTTGGAAAGAAATGGGGGAAAGAAGAAGGTGATGGACGAGACAGAAGGGTGGTTTATAAGAAGCTAGATCTTTTAAGTAAGATAAAGGAAAAAATCCACAGATAAATGCGATAATCTGTGTACGAAATGACGATAGATATTCTAAAAGCTTAGATATTATAAACTCACCAAATGATGACGTAAGAGAAAGTGTAGATAACAGCATTCAAAGATTTAAAATCTAATATTAAAAAATAGCGACACGATGAATGAAGAAGCCGTAGTGATGTTAAGATACGTTACCGCCTGCACACAAATCCCTATCAACAGAGATATTTCGACTTGTAAATAAATGCGATTTCACATCTTCAGGAACTTTCTAAATACCTCTTATCAGTTCTTTTCAAACCTCAATATACTTTGCTAACTACCGGAAGTTCTAAAAGTCTTCTGAACTCTTCCATGTTTTTTACAGGAAATGTTCCAATTTATCGCTAATTCTTTAATGTTCATTTTGTATTCTTGAATTAGTTATTCATTGACAAAACCATTTCCTTATTATATACTGTTTCCAAAGTTAGTAACTTACACCCTCTAACTCCTCTATCAATATCAATATCGGGGTTATTAATACCAATATTAATATCAGGGGGTGTATCGACATTGGTAGTATCTTTGCATCGAAGCTGTCGAGCCTGTTTTGCTCCAGTGAATTGGGGCGCGAATCTGTACTTGTCCACTACCTACACCCAACTCTCACGTATGTCTACAAGAAATCGCTAGGGCTCTACGTCGGAAACACCCCGACTAAACACTGTGAGGTTTTCCAGATCCGACCGGTGAACGCTTCTCCACAACCCACCTATCAGCCAGTGACCAGCCTGGGCATATTAGCTGCACCTTAGAGGTCAACGGATTTACCAGTGGGCGGAGGAACGTCTGGGAGGAGAGACGTATTAACCTAATAACCCCCGGTTCAAAAGGAACCAGCAAGCCATTGCACTATTTCGCCTTGATTGTAACCATGAAGTACAATTACAACATAAATACGGGACCGGTGCCCACAGTGGTGTAAAATGCGCTACCTGAATGAATGATAAAGATGATTAATATCAAGTTTTCCTTTGATTTTGCTTTCTTGGATACAATATATGTGATACTATTTGTTATTACCGCGGTAGAGTATAGGAACTTTTTTTTATGGATAGAAGGAGCGATATATTGAAAGACTTTGGAACAAGAAGGGTTAATAATTAAAATCCGTGGGAAAAGATTGACGATTTAATTCACATATAGCCTACACCTGGAATTGGTGTGTCGATGATTTGAACAATGGAAAATGATCCAGACTTAGAGGGTAATGATGATTGACATATGTTCGACGCAGCTGAAAATGCAAGCTGTAAAGCGGAATCTTGATTTTCGTAAACAACGAATTTGGAATTGATTTCTCCTGATCGAAAGTTGATTTGAAATACCAGGAGTGGGTGGATAAGCCACCCACGCTCATTGGGGTGTTTTAGTGAGAAGTAATAATATGAGAGAGTGGCAGAAGGGAATTTCCCAGAATTATGAATAAGCTGACAACAAAGTGGATTTACCGAAATCCGCATAAGCGTCGTGCCCCGCGCCAGTTTGAGCAAGTGTCAATGAATTCGTCAGACTAGACGAGCCGGAGACGGAAACAGGAAAAAGACGACAGAGTGAGTTCGTCCCAGCCACCGGTCGGGGTAGACCCCACGTGATTGCCTGCCGAAGAGAATCCCGCGGCTTCAGCCGTATGCCGAACTTTACCAAAACAGCAAACCAAACTTTACCAAGTCAACAACAATATTACTTCTGATTTAGACGCGGGTTGCGGTGATAATTAATTGCATGCGATCTCTGATATAACCAATTATTGTACGAAGAACTGATATAAAAACAGTATTTACTTTTTGTTCAAGTTACTCGAGTGTAATTTTTCTTCTTGATCTTCGCTTCCTTATGATCAAACATAAATAACAACGTGGGATAAGGCAGGTCTGAAATCGAAGCGATCTTCATCGATTGGTGTTGGAAGTCTTGGACGACCGGGGAGGATGTTGTACGTTTATATATACATTAATTTTATAACTATCAAAAATCTTGAGGTAATGTTTCTGGCTACTCTTTTCTCCCATATCCTCTAACTTGTCCCGATACAGTAGTCCACCGCCATAGCGCGGGCCTGGGGTCCAAGATGGCCGATTTGCTCGTAATCGATAATAGTTGGTTGAACACCTACCCTATTTTGGGGCCCTATTTACCCTATTTCGCGATATATACCGTAGATAATGACTCGAAAAGAACCTCAAAAGATTATACTAATTTATGCCAATTATTCCATAAGAAATGTCGGATTATTTGCTTTTTAACCCCGCGCTAAGTATCTAATAAAAAAAAAATCCCGAACAGTTATTTCTTATTCTAAATTTGCATGCTTAATTCGAAAATAACAAATAATTTTTTATAAAATCTACCGTTTTGGAGTTATCGACAATAAAAGTTCTGACTCATTCGTGTCGTTGTCGGCTACGGCACGGCGGCCATTATTGACGTTGTTTCCATCAGTGCGTGCGCAATAATCCAGACAAGTGAATGTCTATCCTGCAGCAAATATATGCAAACAACGAGTAATGAGTTCTGGGACGCGAATGAGTTCGAAATTTTATTGTCGATAACTCAAAAACGGTAGATTTTATCAAAATGTTTTTGTTACTTTCGAATTAAGCACGTAAATTTACACGTAAATATAACTATTCAGGAAACTTTTTATTAGATACTTCGTGCGGGGCTTAAAGAGCAAATTACCCGAAATTTCAACTTATTTCAGTGTTTTACAACAGATATTTTATACAATAAATTTTAACCGTCCTCAAAAGTAATTCCTATTTCATTTCCCACTTGCGACCCCTAATTGCAATACGCTATTTATATTTGTTTATTTATGAGAGGTTCTTGATGTCTACTGTTGGACAGTCAAATTGAACATGATCAACCAGAGAAAAGTACTCCTATTTATACCCCATCCGTGGTATCTGATTGCAGTGATTGAATTCCGGTTAATTAATCCGATGTTATAGGAACTCTTTGATCGCGCGCGAAATAGAAATAAAAAGTTATCGTGCGTACTTATTACCAATACAATTGGATTAAGTGTGAAACGGGCGAGGTGTTAAAACTCCGCAAATTTCGGGCTGTCTGATCATTAAAATCAAGGTTAAACGTGTGAAAAAGGGGTGTAAATATTAAAACAAATTAGGACCCATCTGATAATCGTTGTTTGTTCTGTCTTTCGTGAAGAAGATGACCCAGAAATTGGTAAGAGATGGTGGAATTTTTAAAAAAGTGAGCGATATTGAGGGTACTAGATCAAAATATTAGGGACCACGAACCAGTTTACCGCGGTACATAGGGTACTGCGGTAAACTGGTTTGCCTAATAGCGGTGAACTTCTATAGTCTTTATTTAACCTTCGTGCCAGTAAAACAAAACAGTGTGTCAAAAGGACTTTGATTCTCTATCATTATATACATTTTTGACTCTGTCGACAATGTTTATTTTCTTTAATCGTTTTCCTCCAAGGAAAGCGATAACGCCACTGGAAAACAGGGGATTACGAAGAATGAAAGTGAAAGTGAATACTGAGAATAAGGAGGTATGAGAAAATGATCAAAAGGAACAGGTTTCAATAAAACGGAAAATGACGATTGACGTTGCACTTAAAATTTTTATTGTAGTTGTCAGGGAAGCAAGAAATCGGAAAGGAGTTCCACATGCAGGAGATGCGATGAAATAAACTGTTAGAGTAGAAATGACGGTTGCAGCTAGCTACTTCCGGTAATATGGCGAAAGCTTGTTAACAATCTAGTAACATCTTAAAAATTTATGTAGCCGGGTCACCAATGGAACAACCCATCAGAACTGTTGTCATGAATATATTTCGCGAAAATGGAGCAACCATGTTACATCAGTGTGAAAGTGACTGCAGTCGAAATGCCTGGTCAGGATGAATTACATGAAATACGATTCTTTGGATTCTTTTCAAGAATCAAACTTCTCACCTGTGGAAATACTTTCCGATGTCTTACATACCTGATAACTAAAAACCTCTTTAATTTAAATGCAACGTCAATCGCCATCTTCTTGAATTCAGATCATCTTTTGCCCTTTCCTCAAATGTCTCTAGATTGGCAAGTAGGTGTTAGCGTTTTAGTGTTGAACTATCTAGATGCAACAGCGACATCTATTCTAAAAAAAAATGTTCTCGCGCTTCCCACCTGTGGAAATCCCTTCCGACTCTTTGCTTCCCTGATAACTACAATCTTGAAAAATTTAAATACAACGTCAATCGCCATCTTCTTGAACCCAGTTCATCTTTTGCTCTTTCTTCAAATGACTCTAGATTGGCAACTAGGTCTTAGCGTTTTAGTGTTGAACTATACAGATGCAACCACCACTTCTAATCTAAGAGTTTCTTTTCTCGCACTTCCCACCAGTGAAAATCTCTTCCGATTCCTTGCTTACTTGATAACTACAATCTTGAAAAATTTAAATGCAACGTCAATCAACATCTTTTGGCTTATTGAACCATGTTCCTTCTTTGTCCTTTCCTCTCCGCTTAAGACTTCTGACTCCCTTTCACTCCCTGTAGCCCGCAGCCCTGCGTTTTAGTGGCATCATCCACATCTTGGGATGAAACGATAAAAATAACCCCAAAGATATTACCTGCATATTTCATTTTGAGACAATTGGAATACAAGACATCGCGAGTGTATTTTACGTAAGTGTATCCAGAATTTTAACAAGGAAATGAATTTCAGAAAAGCGCAAGTAATCGTTACTCGACTAAACTTGGGAAGCGAAGGAAAAGGGTAGTGTCAAGAAAATAGCTAGAAACTGCTTGAAAAGCGACAAAAAGATAGCTATAAAGAGGAGCCGAATAATATGAAAATAGAAAGGTACACATTGTATAATTAAAGTGAAAATGAAAGTGAAAGTAAACTAATACAGAAAAAGGTGTGAACAGGCAGGAAAAAATTCGGTATGATAATGTAAGAATAAATAGAAGCGTTTGCACTTAAATGGAAAAAATGAAGAAATCAAAATAAAAACTAAAAACTAAAAGAAAACTAAAAAAAAAAAAATCGGATAGGGAGAAATGTGGAAATTGCCGAAATAAGGAAGGTTTTTCTTCCATGTCATTTGTGCAATTTAAATCTCATTGTAACGCATTGATTGGCACTTAATTTATAATTTCAAAATTTTCTTTTAAATTGAACATATTATTTTTCTCATTTTTTTTTTTCATTCCAATATGATGAATTTCCTTCCTCTTCATCTATTTTTGGCAAAAATTGCTTTTTATTTCTCAGTACAATTAAAATACATGTGTTTTCTTTCAATTTAATCTGTTACATTCTGCAGTAGAACTTCGCTTGGGCTAACAAAATTCAGTTCTTCGAAAACATTTATCGTAATTCCGGAAATTATATGAACACAATTTTGGGTTGAAATCGTATGTTCGGTTAATCTAAATTTCCGGATTATGGAACACATAGATATTCAGAAAGAATTAAGAAGAAAAAAAAAGTAATTTTATGAAATAAATATAACATATATATTTTCAAATAACATTTTCAAACACTTTGTTCTAGGATTTTTCCATAGATTTTTATGAAAAGAAATGTATCAATTCTTGTCTGTTTCAAGATGGCCCCAAGGTTTTTCTGTCACTAACTCCCAAACCTGAACTTAAGTAAACAATTTTGTATATTCTCGACTCACACTTCCTTCTTTAATAAAATTACATGACAATTATATTGTCCTCATCATTGTTGTTAATACAACTTTTCGGCCTTGTTTAGCGATCCGGTTAACCAACAGAGTATTCCGAACTGAACACTTTATTCAATCTACGATGATTGACTGTTCTCGTTCCACTGCCCACGTGTAGGGATCTCTCATCTATTTTTAGAACTATTCAGTTATTTCTAGCCCAGTTTCCACTGAGTTCAACTACCCACAATTCGACCCAGGGATTGAACCCATAATTACTGTGTCACCAATTTCACGAAACAACTCTCTAATCAAGGAAAAAAGAAATTAAACTCAAATCAAAAACGTGGAGTAGTTAGCGGTAAGGTACTCCTGTTGTGTTGCAGCTCAGACCAGACACCAGGTTCGTTGAGATGGTGCAACTACAATTTGGTGCAATTTCTTCTTGCAGTCAAACCTTTGTGTCATACATAAATACCCTTCAGCCAGATCGAGTGAAAAACAAAACAATTTCTAGCAGTAAACTTGATTTTATTCTTGGTTAGTAACCTACTGCTATAACCTAGCGAAGTAGAGATAAGGCATAGGTTAGGAGGGGGTGCATAGCTCACAGCCGTCTACACTGTCCGTTTTGCGAAGCTCGCTTCGTTCCTTCTCTGTGCCTTTTCGCCGGATGGTCAATTTTATAAACAATTTTCTTTGTTTTGTCATTTTTATCTGAAAAAAATGTAATTAATCTTCCTTCTGTGACTTTCTATCAGTCTGAGCACCTAGCTCTTGTGCTTTGAAGCTGATTTAACTTACCGATAACCATCTTTCGAAAGTAAATCTTCCGTATCGAGTTTTGCGACAGGTCCCGCGACAGGTCCCGCGCTGACTTTTATTGCTACACTCTACAATCTTTCCAGAGAAGGTAGGTTAATTCATAGATAGTAAAGACATCTATGGAGAGCCATGATCGTCTTCGGACAGAAGAGAGGTAGCATTTTAAGGAATATATATCAGCATGTAGAGAAGCTATAAATTGCCTGTAGATAGTTGTTATGCTAATCAGATACGTAAATTCAAAGACGTAAAACCTCATACTTCAACCAGTACTTGCTAAACGGTTAGGGCGGCAAGTGGGTAGCAGAAGAATTAGAAGAAATATGAAATGAGCTACAGTCTTGTCCAGATTAAAATAAAAGCCTGTTTGCAGCGGTCTGGATTAGCAATACTCAGCTGGTATTTTTCCTTATACCTGTGTATGCAGCGGCTGCCGTTTGACTTCATGTGTTTCTTTAATGTGCTTGATTTCTGTATTAGATGTATAAGAAACACAAACATGTTGAATAGTAATTTATGTATCACTGTTCTGTTGAAGATTAAAGAATCGTCAGCAGTCACTTGAAGATTAAATTATTTGGCGATTAGCGTCATGATAGAAAATGCGTTTTAAAATCTCGGCGATTTGAGTTGGCAGATTAAGAGAATTCTGTCTTTTCAACTTCTCGTCGAATATCTTCGTCGGCGGCGGCTTTATCTTGTATCGAAGAATTTAAATTCTTCTTTGTAGCTTAGATGTGGCACAAGGGCGAAAGTATGGGGCGATAGGTGAGGATCGAACTCACTACTAATTCGTAACTGATCCATCGAGACAAGGTTGCTTACCATTACACTATGTCGAATTGCCGAAATGGTTTCCTTAGCGTAGTTTAGATGCGGCACAAGGGCGAAATTGTGGCGCACCTATTGAAGTTCCAACTCAAAACTCAGTCGTAACTGGTATATCGAGACAAGCTTGTCAATTACTATTATTATTTTCTAATCGTAATTATGGGACACCCGGTGAGGATCAAACTCAATACTCAGTTGACATTGATCTAGCGAGACAAGCTTGATAAATATTACACCAAGTGGAAGTGCCGAGATGATTTTCTAAGCGTATCCTAGATGTGGCACAAGGCCGAAAATATGGGGCGGCCAGTGAGGATCGAACTCACTACTCAGTCGTTATTGATCTAACGAGACAAGCTTACTAACCATTACACCATGTTGAAGTACCCAGATGATTTTCTAAGCGTATAATAGTTGTGACACAAGGCCGAAATTGTGGAGCACCCATTGAGGATTAAACACTACTCAACCGCAATTGGTCTAACAAGGCAAGCTTGTTAACCATTAGACCACGTCGAATTTCCCTGATCGCCTCCATTACGATTTGGATTTTAATTTCATAAATCTAATATTTTCTTTCTTGCAAGTCTGATCCTGCCTGGTGGTTAGGAATTCCAATGCATGCTGATAGTAGCAACACGGAACCTCTGTGGGCGTGATCGTTTGTTAGGTAATCTATCCTATTTATCCCCTACCCCGAATGATTTTTTTCTCCACTTAATATTTTGTGTGTGTTTTATTTGTTTTGTGCAACACGCGAATCAAGTTTATACATTGCTCAAGGGTATTAGCACGTATGCGAATCTAATGAGCACGACTGGTATACGAACTCGGTTCTCCAATTCCTCTATCCGAGTCTACATCACTCCACCATGCTTATTATTTGTCGTCATCATCGTCGTTGTTGGCGTCGTCTTTATCTCGTATCCAAGAAAGTCTTCTTTGCTGATCGATTCCTTTATGATGATCGCTAAATTCGCCGCCAACGTTCAGAGGTTGAACGCTAGAAGCTATCAGTTTCACCAAAACCTGTTCCCGTCATCCATTCCCTATCGCTGTTTGCCTTTGTAATAATTGTTTGAAAGACAATCAGAGCTGAAGAAAATGACGATGGCGGGAACTTGTTTAAAATAGAACTCAACTTGCCAGGAAGTGATCCACACACTTGATTTCAGGACTTTCCTCTGCGGCACTTTTGGATGAGCCATGTAGAATCCAGTTATGAAAATGCAACGGCTGCCGATGACTCTGTTATAATTTCGAGTGGCGCCTTCTGTAGCATGTCCGTGATGCGTAGCCCTCTTCATGCGCTGGTTCAACTGGGTCCTCGTCATCGACCTTGCCGCCAAGAGTGGCACTCCCAGGCATCGTTCTCAGATTCATTGCACCGCACAACCCTCTCCTCCACAAAAAAGAGAGAGACGGCCAGAGATACACACGTAGAAACATACACGCATAGGCATATATCTTACACTGGATGTCGTTGTAAACAGTTTGTCATGAAATGTTACTCTAATGACAATACCAGAATCCCCAAAATAAATAAAAGGATTAAAATTATACAATCATCAAATATATAAGAACATTTTTTATTATCCTCATTGTTAGAAATAATTGAAAGAATACAACGTATATCATAATTTTATGGATTAATCTCGCAAAAAAACTGCTAGCCGTCAAATCCCTCAACCCTCCGACAATGGTCAATGGAATTTCTTTCATCGTTTCTCGAGACACATGAAAAATAAATAAGTATATATAAACTTAAATTGATTGTCCTCGCTTTGGAAAGGGAACAACACCGTTTTCTCAGAGAAGGCAGGTTTTCTTTTTCATTCTCGGCATTTTATTAGATTAACGCAAGGCTGAAGAGTCTCATGTTCACGGAACACTTCAAGTGGAACTCATATGCTTACCGATTCTGGAAAAGGAAACGAATCATTTTACTGCCCGAAAATTCCTACTCTTTCAGACACCCTTTTGTCTTAACAAGAATCAGTCTATTATCAAACTGAGGCTATTTGCGTGACAAATGCTCTAATGTACTCTATTTAGTTCCACCGATTAATACCTTTCCAGATATGCCACATCCATGGAGTCAAATCATACTCACTTCTCCCGAGTTCCAAATTGTAATGAGAAGATTCCACTCTGATATACCTGCTGCTTTGTGAAACTAACTCCTCATTACAATGGTAAGTTCTTCAAGTTAAAGGACAACCTTTATCTATCCTGCTCTGTCTAATAATATCCAGTTCTTACCATCATCTTTTATCGCATATTCAGGATAACCATTCTAACAGTGACCCACTACCTTGAGTAGCTCTCGAGCCATCTATTAATTGATATTTAGTATTAAATAATGCTTTATCTACAGTTGTAATATTCGACCAGACAAGTTACATAAACACTATGCTATAGTGGCGCACATACAGACACACACACAATCACACATACAATAACATACGTATATATATATATATATATATATATATATATATATATATATATATATATATATATAATGATTTTTCTAAGCGTAGATTATATATATATATATATATATATATATATAATGATTTTTCTAAGCGTAGATTAGATGTGGCACGCAGGCGAAAGTAGGGGTCACCCAGTGGGGATCAAGATCACTAATAATCGAACTGTATTTGGGTCACAGTCCCTATTTGATACAAGTTTCGTTGGTATTATCATTTGTCGTATGTAATTTAATAATTGTGCATTTGTGTTTGGTCGATAACAACAGCTATAAATGAAATCCAACGAAACTTGTATAAAATTGGGATTGCTGCACAAATACACAATATATATATATATATATATATATATATATATATATATATATATACTAGATGTTTTGTTAAATGTAAGTTGTCAGAAAATAATTTTTAAACAGAAACATTGACAGAAAATACGTTTCATTTGCCCCTGAAATGATTTCGACAGATATATTTTTATTCCCGGTGAGACTCGGGCAACATTTGGTAGTTTTCCATCATAGATTCCATCATAGTTCTGGGCATATTAGCAATTTCTCATCTCTCTCTCTCTCTCTCTCTCTCTCTCTTTCTCTGTGTCTTATATATATATATATATATATATATATATATATATATATATATATATATATATATATATATATATATATATATTAAGCCTTCATACACAAATATATAAGTACACACTGTTACCTAAGCATAGTTGCGCACACACTCACACAACGCATACATATATTTCTTATTGGATTTAAATTTTGTTTTTTCTTTATATTATTTCTTTTTATTATCTTGATTTTTCTTATTTTTGTTTGATCTTCGACAGAATTTTGCAACTTTGTAATTTCTTTAAATGAAACGTGCCAAATCTCTCATCATAAATTTGCAACTAACGAAGCCAATATTTTGGGAAAGGTGCAAAAATTTACCACAATTTCCTCGATTCAATTTTCCTTTCCACTCCAAACCGGAAGATATTATCATTAACTTCCTATTTTTCTTGACTCGTGTTTTTTTTGGGAGTCTTATATTTTATTCATTTTGATTTTTTTGCATCGACTGAATTAGTCACGAAATCATATTTGCTTTATTTTATTGCGTGGAGAATTTTTCAAACGTTAAATTAAAACGAAGTGGATGAAATTTTGCCTTTGAAAAGGAGACTCCAAAATCTGTTTGCTGATTTGACCACGAAGAGATCCAAAAATATCATTAGTTCCTGATGCAGCTATCTCCCTCACCTCTGGTTAAAAACGTGGGCAGATGTAATCCCAAACTAGCTCCAGCATACTGAAGACTTACAATTATTTGATCTCGGAACGAATACCAGAAATGATCCATCAACTGAGTTAACTTTTTTGTAGTAGCCCACGTATTGCCTCCGAGCGCTTGTTGGTGAAAAATTATTCTCCACCCACGCCCAGCCTTTCTCCCACAGGCGGGATATGTCAAGCCTATTCCTGCTCTATCGTTACTTCCGCGGTAAGGGAACGAACTACATTCCTTCGTCCAGCCAGTTCAACGCTTCACGGCAAGGACACGCCATGCTAATTATATAGTAGCAAATCACCCAAATTCCCTCCGTATACCATCGGTCAGAAGTAAGTTCCACTCGGACAGCTTCTTGTCGCCCACCACTACTCAGAGGATGCTTCCCCGATCACTAAAAACTTAACCTGTTCAATGCTAGTGTTATCTACCACTCCTCTCCGCATAAATTGCCTCCTAACGTAACCCTCTACCTCGAGTGACCCCCGGGCCTTGTAAAGGGTGAAACTTACTGTAAAAAAAATACTGTATTTGGAAGGAAATCTTCGACACACATCAAGAGTCTCTCTTTCTTTGAAGCGGATCATGTGGAATTTATCTAGCTTGTTATGGGGTAATTAATCCCAAATGAGCTTATAAGATTAATCGGCTGTCTTGCAGTTGAAATTATCTAAAATTACAAACATAGTTACACTAGGACTAAACTATATACAGAATCGCCAACAGTGGCTTTACTCATCAGAGCCTTGACCAGTCCGCAAAACTAGCGAACTCTAAGTATTCATCATCTTCTATGTGACGTGTCCCTTTAGAACGAAGACTTACATTAGCAGACACCTATTTACTAGCAAACAATAATTCTATTTGTAAATCTATTCTGCATGCTGTTCGGTATTTTTCACACAAAGAAATACAACGTCTCGTAAAATCAACAGATAAATGACCTTGGTACATGGGGCACATTATGTGAGGTATTCTGTACATTAATAATGTAAACATTTCCATGAAGCCCGCTAAAAATTAAAAATAATATTATTTACATTCGAAGATGTGTTTTAAATTCTACCTTGAAAGCAATCAGAAATTTGAATTTAAAATTATCAAAGCAAATAAGTTTTTGTTTCAAAATAACATTTCCTGATAAAACTAATAACTAAGATTTAAAAAATAAGCTTTTTCTGGGAAAAAAATTCAAATATTTAATTACCAGATTTATGTCTTTGCCAGACATAAATCTGGGTAACCTACAGGGTATAGAACCTTTTATTTCGTCTTCAGAGGTAGACAGTTCTACACAAGTATATTAATTATCATTTAGTCAGTTTTGTGACATGCGTGATACACGCTAAGGCGATCATGTATCTTTCGATACATGACTGAGTCGGCAGATTCTTTTCTCGCAGTAGGTTACCATTTCTTTCTGCGGTAGACCAGTTGCCATCGAAGGCTATTTATCCTGTTATTTATCCAGAGCCGAGAGGAGAAGAAGAGGATTCATACCTTTCCCAAAGATATTAACTCGTAAGTGAATGTAACGTAATTCGACTGGAATTCGAACTCGGCTCTCGGATTCCTCAGTCTGAGCCGCTAACGATTACTCTACTCTCTCCATAAATACGTACATGCATATATACATGTACTCGGCTCGGATTGAGGAATTGGAGAGCCGAGTTCGGATTCCAGTCGAATCCATTACATTCACTTTGGTGCTAATACCAATGGGGAAAGGTTTGAATCATATTCTTCTCCACCCCCAGCTGTGGGTAAATAACAGGACAGACCGGGTTCTATAGCCGCAGAAAGAAATGTCAAACTACTGCGGGAAGAGAAGATCTGCCTCGTCAGTCATGTATCGAAAGATACATGATCGCCGAAGCGTGTATCACGCACATAACTGACTGATATTAATGACACATTGAGCCCTTTATTTAATCTATAGAGGAACTGCTATTGTACCACTGTTCATATCTAGGAATTTCTATTTAGCACATAGAAGACCATGGCCGTCCACATCTTCCTACAGTTGTTATTGCTCGCCTATTTACATTGAGTGCAAGTACATACTGCCAGATCGAGGGATTAGAACTGGCAACCACTAGTGACTTAATTCACAAAACCAAACACTTTATCCACAAGGCCATTTTCTTGTAGTAATTTCTCTAGTCTTATAATTAATCACAGAGAGCCATGTGAGCTTATATAAGAGTAATATGCTGCCTAGCAGTTGGAACAGTCTAAGATAGCAGACATAGTTACACTAGGATCGAGCTATCCCCAAATTGGACTGGGTAAAAATTATTGTAAGAAAATTCACTCTAGATGTTTCATTTCTAATGTACAAACTGATCATTACCGTTTCTATTTTCATCGATACTTTACGATAAATGCTGATACAGGTGTTACAGTGTTAGATATATACCGGGGAGAGAGAGCAGGTTATATTCTTCGAGATTTAGTGTTTAACTTTGCAGAAAGAAAAACATTACAGGTCCTAGAGGAACATCAACATATGTCTCAGCAACGATATGAATGATATGAATTAGTATTTATAACTTTACAGTTTTCATAATATAGAAGGCGCGTTGTTGCATTCTCCAAATGAACAATTATTCGGTTTACATTATTTTGTTTTACGGCATATCAACCTCAGTGGGTTATTTCATTCCGACAAGATTTTTATTGTTGGTAATGTTTTTTATCTATCTATCTATCTATCTATCTATCTATCTATCTATCTATCTATCTATCTATCTCAGTCCTTTTTATATCTATCTATCTATCTATCTATCTATCTATCTATCTATCTATCTATCTATCTATCTATCTATCTATCTATCTATCACAGTCCTTTTTTTATCTATCTATCTATCTATCTATCTATCTATCTATCTATCTATCTATCTATCTATCTATCTATCTATCTATTGTTTTGGTTCATTTTGTTTTACCGCATATCAACCTCAGTGGCTTATTTCATTCTGACAAGATTTTTATTGTTGGTAATGTTTTTTATCTATCTATCTATCTATCTATCTATCTATCTATCTATCTATCTATCTATCTATCTATCTCAGTCCTTTTTATATCTATCTATCTATCTATCTATCTATCTATCTATCTATCTATCTATCTAGCTATCTATCTATCTCAGTCCTTTTTATATCTATCTATCTATCTATCTATCTATCTATCTATCTATCTATCTATCTATCACAGTCCTTTTTTTATCTATCTATCTATCTATCTATCTATCTATCTATTTATCTATCTATCTATCTATCTCAGTCCTTTTTATATCTATCTATCTATCTATCTATCTATCTATCTATCACAGTCCTTTTTTATCTATCTATCTATCTATCTATCTATCTATCTATCTATCTATCTATCTATCTATCTATCTATTGGTTTGGTACATTTTGTTTTACGGCATATCAACCTTAGTGGGTTATTTCATTCCGACAAGATTTTTATTGTTGGTAATGTTTTTTTTATCTATCTATCTATCTATCTATCTATCTATCTATCTATCTATCTATCTATCTCAGTCTATTTCTATCTATCTATCTATCTATCTATCTATCTATTGGTTTGGCTTTTTTTGTTTTACGGCATATCATCCTCAATGGCTTATTTAATTCCGACGAGATATTTTATTGCTGGCAATATTTTTTTCCCAAAAATATATTCCTGGTAATATTTTTCCTTCAAAAATTAATTGCTGGTAATAATTTTTACAAAAAAGCATTGCTGGTACTAAAACCTATTTTTACACTTTCATAGTGTTTTGATCCCAGTTTGGGATTAACTATTTGCCCATAGCTAGGATCCTAATCAGTTGCTACCACCCGAGTCAGGATGGACCTGGGAACACCAGCAATTAAGAGGTGATTTAATTTATCAACGTCTTGACCAGTCCACAAAACTTGCATCTTCAAACCATTCTTCTATGCACCGTATCCATTGGCGAACTTACATCCAACCTCGTTTTGGCAATTTCTGCAAGGATAACGTTGCAATCAGAATCATTGTCATTCCTCAGACCAAAATTGGTAAAGCGGAGAAGTTACACGAGCTTCATGAGCAACAGTTGACCTTGCATAAAAAAATACTTCACATGTCTTGGCACAGTAGAAGAGAAACCAGTGTCCTCTTACCCGCCAATCTTGGTATGACTCTAAACTACATCTGGTATCAAGGCTACTGATCAGGGTGTGAGGAACGGGGAATCACATCTTGATTGCTATTGTTCCCAGGTCCACCCTGACCTGGAGTGGTAGCAACTGTTAGGGTCACGCCACGAAAGTGTAAAAATACGTTTTTATAGTGAAACTACCAGCAAAACATTATTGAAAAAAAAAATGTAGAAATACATTTTTGAAAATTATTACCCGCAATAGATTTTTGAAAAGGAAAAATATTACAAGCAAGAAATTTAAAAAAATAACAGCAATAAAATTTGTGAAAAAAATATTTCCAGCAATATATTTTTTAAAAAAAATATTACAGCAATACATTTTCTCCACAAATTATGACAATAACTTAATATGTTACATTTCAGTTTGACTCAATGATCACGCCGATGTAACCTCCAGCTTCTGAATTTCTCCTTCTATATTTTGGATAGGAGTCATTCCCTTGTTCAAATTTAAATTTTATTTAAATCAAAGAGAAAAAAAAACTTTTCAGTGGGAGTTTGTGCAAAACAAAGATTCGTCCGAACCCCTTGATAAGTATTTGATGCAATACTTGAATGCATAAATTGATGAGCAGATTTCAATACTGATATGACTATTGAATTGTCGCAAAAAATATGTATTGTAAGGCACTACCCACTGGTTGGTGATTTCTTGGTCAACTTGACGTCCATATTGTCTCATTTTGATCTTACCGAGGTGACCTCCAACTTCAGGCTTTCTTTTTCTCTATTTTGGATAGGCGCCGCTACGTTATTCAAATTTAAATCAAAGGGGGAAAAAATTCAATGTGGGGTCTGTGCCCCCTGGGAACCCACTTTAATCAAAATGTAATATACTTATCCATGTACCCTAGGAGTCACTCGCTAGTTTAAATTTAAATTATATCAAAGGGAAAAAAATCAGTCAGGGCGGGTTGTCCATCGGGAGACACCCTTTGATCAAAATAAAATATACTTATTCAAGTAACCTGCGTAATGTAGTTTCAGAATATATATTGTTATGGGGGTCGAACTCCAATATATATATATATATATATATATATATATATATATATATATATATATATATATATATATATATATATATATATTCTCAGATGGAATGTATCTTTAGAAGGGGAAAAATGAACAGAAAGAGCCAAGAAAAGGAACTATACATGTATACTTAGCCGACGAATTTCGTCCTCTGAGCATCTTTAACAAGGCAATGTAGAATTTATTATATAATATAAACACGTGCAGCATTATAAATCCTACCTTGTCATAATAAAGTTCCTCAGAGGAAGAAACGCGTCGGCTAAATAGAGTCTTTCCTATTGTCTTTCTTTATTCATTCATATATATATATATATATATATATATATATATATATATATATATATATATGTGTGTGTGCGTGTGTGTGTGATTAAAGGGATTAAAGAAATAAATATTTTCCTAATTATAGAGATAAATACCTACACACACATATAGCTTTTATCCGAAGAATTTTTCCGAAGAAATGTTGGACGAAAAAAAGAATGCGCTCTGGCATTATTAAATCAATATATATATATATATATATATATATATATATATATATATATATATATATATATATTAGTGTTCAATGTATATATATATATATATATATATATATAGCAGAAATATTTTTTCTCCTGATGATGGCCATGTTGGCCGAAACTAGTCGAGGAATCTAAATGAAATAATAATAATAAAAACGAAAGAATATTAATCTACAACCCAGTGTGTCTGAAGATTTCAATCGATTTTTTAATAATTCTTAATGTTCAATATATATATATATATATATATATATATATATATATATATATATATATATATATATATATATATATATATATATATATGTATATATATGTGTATATATAAACATGAATTTCCAAGAGTATAGAATCCAGGTAGAACTCAATGTCCAGGACAATGTAAGAATATAATATAAAAGGCTCAAACACTAATATTCCATGGTTATATTTTATTACACTGGAATCGTGATCACGATCCATTTAATCAGACCTACAAATTCAAAATTAATTTGTAGGTCTGATGAATATATACATATATATATATATATATATATATATATATATATATATCATTAAAAATTCTCATTTAGCTGATTGGTGTTATCTTCTGCATCGAGAAACCAGAGTTTCTTATGCTGAACAGTCCGTCCAATTTTTAGGGGATATCAGCAATATATATATATATATATATATATATATATATATACAAATAATTGTAAATATATACACTTTCGTCACCGTTTCATCCAACTCTGATTTTCCTGCCCATAACAACTTTCTTTTTCAATCTGTATCTGAAGATTGTATTGCAGAAATAAACTCGGAGTTGGACAAAAAAAAAAGCATGTATATTTATTATGAATAGTAGAGCCTTTTCACTTGGTAAGGTCACCCATGGCTTTAAGGATTTAGACAAGGGACCATGCTAAACACGATCCGACTCCCGTACGAGGACATATTGGCTGCCTGATGCAAGCTGTCATCATCAGCTTGCCTGTCATGCCCAGGTTTGCCATATTGGGGGGTGGCAGCTGAGGTGTGCGCGCCATGGAAAAAGGATCCATGTACCACCTCAAACAATTCGCAGCCAAAGCTTTCATTCTGAAAGACGATGAGAACTATATATATATATATATATATATATATATATATATATATATATATATATATATATATATATTATAATATAATATAATTCTTTTTTAAAAATATGATTCCATCGCTACATAATAGTTCTCATGTTTCAAAAACAGAAGTTTAAAAACTCCAATTTAATTACAGAATTAAATTAAATTAAAGTACCTGTTTGATGATTAAACAGAACTAGGTATTTTAATTTCTGTAATTAAATTGAAGTTTTTTAGCATCTGATTTTGAAACATGACAACTCTTATGTAGCGATGGAATCATATTTCTTTTAAATAATTATATTATAATATGTATATATATATATATATATATATATATATATATATATATATATATATATATATATATATATATATGTATGTATGAAAATATATAGAAAAATAGGTAAGAACCGTTAAGTTAATAATCCGAAGTCCTTTAGTATTTTTGTTACGGTTCTTTCCTATTTCACTCTCTCTCTCTCTCTCTCTCTCTCTCTCTCTCTCTCTCTCTATATATATATATATATATATATATATATATATATATATATATATATTTATTATAATATAATTATTGTTTTAAAATATGATTCCATCGCTACATAAGAGTTCTCATGTTTCAAAAACAGATGCTAAAAAAACTACAATTTAATTACAGAAATTAAATTAAAATAGCTAGTTCTATTTCATCTTCAAACAGAACTAGGTACTTTAATTTCATTTCATTTCATTTCTACAATTAAATTGAAGTTTTTAGCTTCTGTTTTTGAAATATGAGAACTCCTATGTAACGATGGAATCATACGTTTAAAAACATAATTATAATATAGGCTGTAATTGTGTATTGAGCACTGTTTTTTTTTAAATAAACAAAAATACTAAATTATTAACCTAACGGTCCTTTCCTTTTTTCTATATATTTGCACACACACACAGACACGCAGACACACACACACACACACACACACACACACACACACACACACACACCTATCTATCTATCTATATATATATATATATATATATATATATATATATATATATATATATGTATATATATGAATAAAACCAAAAGTAAAAATTCATCTTAACGTGTTTCCTCGTCTGAAGAGACTTTATCAAGGCAAATGTTAGAATTTTTATTTTACAACGATTATTTATAAAAATAAATTAAAAATGTCGTTAGTTTTTACAATTTTTTAAAATTAAAAACGCTTATGAATATAAAACTCATAAAAAAATCTACGTAAATTATGGGAGGTGTAATTAATATTTATAGTATTTTAGTTTATGATTAATTAATTTATGTAAGTAATAGAAGCTTACAAATTTAACCATTTTTTAAAAATTTTGTAACTTTATTATAGTTATGTTAGCTTGGGAAAGAAGTAATTCTTTCAGAAATGGAGATATTTGGAAAAATTAGGGGCGTAGATCAATATTTTTCTGATTACGCATTAATAAACTGTCGGAATTGCTCCTTACAATATATTGGTGAAACTTGCAGAAATTTTAAAAAACAAAATTCTAAAAGTATATATGAACACAAAAAAAATATCAAACGCATTAAAAGAAAAATAATATAAAAAAATATGACCTTTGGAATAATTACTGATAACCTGAAAAAAAAACAATTCGAAAATGTACATTAACTCACCACCCATTTATGCAACAAGGTAACTTGTTTGTTAGGGAAGTTCATTTTACATTTGTGGTTTTTGGCTGTAGCGAATGGAACAGAAGAAAAAATCAAAGTTTGAATCTTTTGGTGAAGTCAATTATTCCTAAGAAATTTGATTGTAGAACGTCTGTTCCTAAAGGACTGCAGATTTTGACATATAATAACATTTTTGGGGGCACCTCCAGTTGGTGTAATGGTTAGTAAGCTTGTCTCGCTAGAACAATAACGACTGAGTAGTGAGTTCCATCTTCATTGGGTGCCCCTTACGTTTGGCCTTGTGCCACATCCAAGCTACTCTTGGAAAATCGCTATAATAAGATTGGTTTTGTCTATGTTCGCCTAAAGTCTTATTTAACGAATATTTTAAGTTTGTTATTTTGAATGCAAATCGCCGTTAAGGTTCGCGGTATTTCAAGTTTGGATAAGTTAAAAAAAAGCACAAGAAATGACCCTTTTTGACGCCTCTTGTGACCAAAGGAGGGCGCGAAAACGTGTGGGTAAATGGACCCTTATATATACAGCATTTTGACAAACGACAGAGAGGGACCGCTAAAGGCCAGTCGAGAGAATCGACAGGCGAGACATATCGAGAATTGGCTGATCAATACACACGCAATTCACACCCGCCTGAACTTAACTCGATGTTATATTCCCTGATAAAAGTTTGAGAATGCACACTTTGGTTCGAAGTTGCTTCCCCATCCAGAGGTTGTAAGTTATATCAAACTGTTGTAAATATTCTATCTTTATTTATGATGTGAGACCGATACTTTCCTACATCATGGACTCTCCCAGTACTATATTATTATGTGAATGGTAGTATCATGGGAGTCGCACCAGTAATGGTGCTCTGCTGTCGAACTCTCTGTTTGGCAGAGAGGAACTCGGACGAGGCTTTGCCGCAGGGCATAGTTTCGTCCGGGGAGGTAGACAGTCTCTAAACTCGTGTATACGGGTTGTAAATGGGCATATTTTTGGCGGAGCCTACGGGCTCGGTAAGCTCACGTTAAACCGGCCTTGTGCCACATTCGACACGTGTGTGTGTGGGGGGGTTGTTAAATATCGTAGCACTAGTAATGCGCAGCCGCGTATGATACTAGTATCGAACACCACTGGATAGTAAGCTCTGCTTACTCTTACACTATTCTTTGTAACTTTTCTGTTTAATAAATCTTTCTTACCTCTAACCCGTGTTCCCTGTTTTCCTTCCGTGGCCCCGACTTCGGGTCCACATCAATTTACTATAATTATAACTATTATTTTCAACTAAGACCATTCTTCTTCTTCCGACAAGGGTACGACTTTCTTTTCTTCGGCACCCTTCGCCAAGAAAATACCACGGTTTACTGAATAAAGAAGAAGGGTAATCCCGCTTTTCTTGTCAGTAAGAAAATGAAATATATTTAGTAAATTGGGCGTGAGGTTTGATGCAGTTTATTTTGCTTGAAATAAAAGCAAACAACCAAAGATCACACTGTCCTAATAGCATGGGATATGGTGGTTATGAAGGAGGGAACTCGAACACTTATCAGCAAATCTAGACGATTAACCAGCTACCCAGCACCTACTCCTTGGCCAGTATAAAACTGTATGTAACCAACCTGACCCCACAGCTATCCCAAAATGAAGATATCTACGAAAGATAGGGTCCAAATTGTATGGTTGCACCTTCTTGGGGGAATAGAGGGGTAACTATCTATCTATCTATCTATCTATCTATCTATCTATCTATCTATCTAGTTTTCGGAAATATATTTTAACTCACTTTTCGTAAATAACTTAATTATGCAGATGTGCTGACGAAGTGTCCTTACTTAGTACAAATTCCGTCGCCTACACGACTATGTTTTAGCTTTCAACATGATCTATCTTGTCAATGTTCTTCACAGAGTGAATCGCCATTAAACCTGTAGTTTGGAATTTACATTTTAAACAGTTCCGATTATTTTGGCCAGTATCCATATTGTCTGAGACTCGCAAATCCTCTCTTATCTACCGTTTAAGTTGAAGTTGTAAAATACTGCTACACACATTTTCATTTATGCCAGAGAATGACATATTTATTGATATATATACGATAAAGGGTCAACTTCATAAATGCATTTAAGCTTTCATATGATTCTCTCTGTGTTCATCTTGCTTCCTTTGCAATAGGTTTTCTGTTACCAAGATTTTTCTAAGCTGTTGTCCACAATCGATTTCGGCGAATCGAGCTAAGGATATATTTATTTGTAAAAAAATTCTTTCGTTGACACTTTTAATATCTTTCTTTTACCTCTTATTTTTAATACTTCTGTTTCTGTTTGCGATTTCTTTTCAGTTTTCACGCCTGGTTTTCTCAGTAAAGAAAAACATCCGAAAATTCGCGCCGGGAGACAAAAAAAGAATGAGTTGTATACCTACTGGCGACAGTCTTTCTATGAAAACAAAATGGTGGCCAGATTGTTTCCGGTCAGAACTGATGGGCAAAGTAATACGGTAATAAATAAATAAATAAAAGAATATCTGAGATTTGAAAATGGGCACTGAGCTTGAAGTTTTCTTTTACAGACTCGCATGCAGGTAGAGCTAGTGTCGTGATGTCATTTCCCAGGGGATCTCAGCAACATTAAGATAAACTTACAAAAATATTCGAGACAATTATATTGTGGAGCAATGATTACTGATCTGATCTAGTATTTTATATTGTACTGTATTTAGTTTATCCTGTGGTTTTATACTAGTAGTACTAGTCGGCACCTTCTCGCATTCGATCATCGCGATCGTCATCCTCTCTCCTTTTATTCCCTTTCCCCACTCTGGTCGCAAGAGTGGAGATGGCTGTTAGCAGTATTTGTCTATATCTCTGAGATGAGGTATTATGATTACTTACATTATTTACATTATTTCAAAATATTTCACCGACTATATACGCCGTTGTGCCATCCTTAAGGAAGAAAATCGCTATTTTCATGGCATATAATCAGACAATATTCGTTGCTTCATTCCATCAGGCCAGATCTTTGCAGCTAGAAGTCGCCATACCAACTAAATGGGTTTGATTCATCTTTATTTAATTTGTATTCCAATGGTAAGGCGGGAGATCCAATCCGACTGCTCCTAACCGAGAGGCATTACTTTGTTGAACCGTCTGCAGTGAGATTTCCCACCAATCACTGCAATCAAATACTGGAGGTCTAGATTCAAGCATATCTCTCCTAGGATTCTAATAATTATGCCCTTCTAACTTTCTTTCTTTCGTCCAATTACAATAAACTCATCCAGTAACCATCTAGCTGGAGCGGATCTTGGGCCATGTATTGTGTGAACAATAGTATATAAAACCATTGGATTGACGGATACATAGATGGACAGTTAGATAGTTACGAACAGACAGACTGACAGACAGACAGAGAGACAGACAGACAGATAGATAGATAGATAGATAGATAGATAGATAGATAGATAGATAGATAGATAGATAGGAAAAGACTGAGATTAGTAAAAAGAGAAGGGTAAACGGAATAACATAGATGTAGAAATGGGGGATATAGATAGATAGATAGATAGATAGATAGATAGATAGATAGATAGATAGAGAGAGAGAGAGAGATAGATAGAGAGAGAGAGAGATAGATAGATAGATAGATAGATAGAGAGATAGATAGATAGATAGATAGATAGATAGAGAGAGAGAGAGAGAGAGAGAGATAGATAGATAGATAGATAGATAGATAGATAGATAGAGAGAGAGATAGATAGATAGATAGATAGATAGATAGGAAAAGACTGAGATTAGTAAAAAGAGAAGGGTAAACGGAATAACATAGATGTAGAAATGGGGGATATAGATAGATAGATAGATAGATAGAGAGAGAGATAGATAGATAGATAGATAGATAGATAGATAGATAGATAGATAGATAGATAGATAGGAAAAGACTGAGATTAGTAAAAAGAGAAGGATAAACGGAATAACATAGATGTAGAAATGGGGGAGAGAGATAAACAAGGATAGATAGATAGATAGATAGATAGATAGATAGATAGATAGATAGATAGATAGGAAAACACTGAGATAAAGAGCGGAGGAGAAACAGACTGAGATAGATAAATAGAGAGATAGATAAATAGAGAGATAAATAGATAGATATTCATTTTGAAATTGACTGCTGACTTTTTCTATTATACGTTGTTAAATATGAAGTCATTAGAAAGTAATTTTAGTCCTTGTAGAAAATGCCCTTTGCAACGTGAGCCACAAAAAGATAATATACATTTAATTTGAAGAAACGTTTTGGCTATTTTTTCTAATTTACGCAGAATTTTGTTTTTAGTGAAGAGTAAGGAGTAGAGGAGAGCAAGAAGAACTGAATACTGATGTGAAATAATAAAAAACATTAAAGGAACGCAGTAGATATAACGTTAATTCGTAATTGACGATTGATAGAATTTATTTTCTTTTTTTTTGCCAATTCTTTGTTCTTTTCCGCCATCCGCCTCCCTCTTTTTTTTCTTATTTACTCTCTTCTTTTTTTCTTTCTCTTCGATTCGTGCAATCAAGTTAAACGAATTGGGTAAAATATTCGTTGGCTTCAGGTAAGTAGTTTTGTTCAAGATGCTTGTCTCTGACCATTGTCTGCAACTGCCAGACACCAAGACTAGCTTTCAAGTTGTGAAGTGTAGCGGTTAAGGTTAAATTCTCTCTGCATTTGACCTTTTCGTTCGCACGGCTCGTTCGTTAAAGACGTCGGATTTACACACATATGACATGATATCGAACCCAGAAAGTAAAAACCTTAGTAAAAGAATGATATGACTTCTAATTGAGCCATGCCAAATTTTGGATAAGGCTAATTTCACTCATCGATACTCGAAAAAAAATTCCTCCTCTAAACTTTGAACCATGAAGATATATATTCTTAAGCGAAATGAACTGTATTTAAAAAACAATAATTCCTGGATATTCGATTTTAGCATTAAAAAGATGTCATTCCACATCTCCATAGCTCCCTACTTGGATTATTCGACAGGGGATTGTACATTATTTTCCCCGTGGAACAAGCGGATGCCGATTACAACAGATCTCAGTGATCGAACCAGCGGATCAAGAGAGCTACGCATGATGGACATGCTACAGAAGGCGCTGCTCGGAATTAAAACAGAGTCAATGGCAGTCCGCTGCAGTTTCCTAACTGGATTCTCTATGTCTCATTCTGTATGTGCCACAGAGGAAGGTCGTACAATCAAATGTGTGCGTCACTTCCTGTCAAATTGAAATCCACCTTAAACAAACTTCTTCTACTTCGGCGATAAGGAATGGATGACAGGAGCAGGTTTTGGTGAAACTGGAAGCTTCTAGTCCTAAAATGTATTCAGAAAAATCATAATCATAAAGGAAGCGATCAGTAGAGAAATTAAATTCTTGGATACGAGTTAGAAACGACGACGACGACATGGCGACGATATATATATATATATATATATATATATATATATATATATATATATATATATATATATATATATATATATATATATATATATAGTAATAGAATTCGTTTATTAATATAATGTATTAATACAGGTGTACATAAGTAAATTATAAAAGGCAAAACATGTTTTAGTATTTTTGGGGGCAACCTTTTGCTTTAATAACGGCCTGAATTCTTCGTGGCATGCTATATACTAAATTCTTTAGTAAGTCAACGTACTCCGCTAAATTTTTCCAGCATTTCTTTAATTCGCGCAAAAGCACGTCGTCTGTGTTAACTTTCCTATTACGGGCTCGCTTGTCCATTATCGCCCAAAGGTTTCCAATTGGGTTAATGTCAGGCCGTTATTGAAGCAAACGTTTACCCAACAATATACTAAATCTTTTCTGACTTGTATAATGTACATATGTACAACTGCATTAATCACCTGTATTAATAAACGAATTCTATTACTCACTTGTCTTATTACAAATACAAAAATCTCCTCTCTGTGTGTGTGTCCATTTTTTCCTCGTACTATATATATATATATATATATATATATATATATATATATATATATATATATGTATGTATGTATATACGCCACATTTTAATGATGAAAAAGAAGTGTGTTTTACTCAGTAAAACATGTAGCATTATTTTAAAGAATATATATTTACTTCGAACGATGGTTCATATTAATCTTTGCCTGACTTTTTGTCAATGGATTTACGTAGAACCCCAATTTTCTACAAGAAGTAAAATTATAAAGGGAATACTGAAAAACCTAAAGGAAGCATCTGTGGAGATCAGAAATTGTATGATCTGAAAATAAGCACCGCTCTTTAAATTGTGTCTTGGAAGGAACGGAATTACTGACTGATGGTGTGAGACCTGGGAAAACATTAGCTCTCCTCAAGATCTGTGACAGAAGGTCTGTTATTTGAGACCGACGATGTCTTAAGAAGTGTGACCTGCGAATAATTACCACTTCTCAAAATCCGAAACAAAAAAAAACGAAATTTGAGACTGAATCCTTCTTAAAGCGACCGACCTTTTACCGTTTCTTCAAAGCCATTGCAACTGGAACATAAGTCCTGAGAATGCTGTATGAGTATTTAAATCAAGGTTATTTTAACTAGCAGATCAAGAAAACTCGGCAAAGTATAGTGGAGATTCATTAGCGGAAACAGTGCCTCCTTGCGCGTGCGCATGGCCATGATGAAAAAGGATAAAAAAGGAAATGAATTTCAATTATATCCACGGTTTTAAAACAAAGAAAAAAAATTACAAGAAAAGAAAGAGAGAGAGAGAACTACAAAAGAGAAAAGAGAACCACATCTAAGATGGGTAAATATATAGAAGAAGTGAAGGAACATTAAGGGGACAATAAAAAGAAAAAAAGAAGAAAAGAAAATGGAAAAAACATAGAGAGAAAGCGCAAAGCGGAGTTAAAAGATGAAGAGGAGAAGAAAAAAAAGTTATGGCTGATAAAGAGAGGAAATAGACGTAGAGAAAAAAGTAATGTTTAGAAGTGAAGAAAAATAAAAAGAGGAGTAGAAAAAGAACGAAGAAATGAAAAGGGGTAGGAAGAAAGAGGAGATTAAGCAAGAAGAAACAATATAGAAGAAGGATGATAAAAAAAGAGCAATAAGAAAGAAAAAGAAGAAAAGGAGTATAATAAAAACGAGTAAAAGTGAGGACGAAGAAAAAAGATCTGACTTAAAAAAGATATAGGCATAGTGAAAAATGTATAGAAAAATATGAAGAACGAGAAAAAGAAAGGGAGGAAGAAAAAAAAATGTAACAGAATGAGAAGAAAACGAAAACTTAAGAAGAGCAGGGGGATCGGGATGAAAAGGAGAGGATCGAAAAAGATACAAAGGAGGAGGATATAAAGGAGAGAAAAAAGGAAATAACTGAAACAGAGGCGAAAATCAAGAAAGAAGAAAATAAAAAGGAGAAAAATTGAAACAAGGACGAAGAACCTATCTAAGAACAAAGGAGAGAAATGCAGGAAAATCAAAATTGGAAAGAAAAAGCGAAAACAGGTAAGTACCTCAGAAATTATATTTAAAAGAGAAAAAAAAATCTGATCAGTAATATGAAATATTGAACGGGAAGTATGATTAAATGTAAGAACGACATATCTAATTCTAAGTGTTTTGCACTTGAATAAGTAACTTTATGATAATTATATTATTTTAAAAAGAAAATTCTTTGAAAAAAAAAACCCGTTGACATTGTAATTTTGTCATGATTAAATCTTTGCCATAGACAAATATTTATTATTCGGTTGACCTATCTCGGACATTCACGAGTCTATAACACCAACTATCACAGTCCTGCACCAAGGTCATTTGGATGGCATTATGTGTCATTTATGTGATTGCTCGGGACCAGCCTATCCTGCGCCATGGCTAGGCGTCCAGAGTGGTTGATTACTCGCATGTTCTTGTTTTCCTGGTCAGCAGTGTCCTGCAAATTGCATTCTGTGTTCGCGTCAGATTGTAGAAATATCGAGGATGCGTCCATAGAGCTGTGATTTAGTTGGATGTTATCTCCAAGAGTTGTTAATTATAGCTCCCAGCATCGGAGTGTTGGTTCCATCAAGCTGAGAAAATAGGGTTTTAGTCAATGTCCAAGTAGTGGCACCATACATTAACACCGTCGAAAGAATCTCCGTTTGAGGTTGTCTGGTAGGTAATATTTCCAGATTACATCCAATTTTATTCCAGGCGACCCAGGCTTTATTATTCAAATTTTCACATCTTTTTCAACAGAAGTTATTTCGCTTTCTCGGTATGTAGAATATTCGACAGATTTTATTGATTCACCTGAGACACATGAGTTTGTATTGAGCCTTGCTGGTTGAGCCTTGCTGGTTGAGCCTTGCTTGTTGAGCCTTGCTGGTTGAGCCTTGCTTTTTTAAATCTTATTAATTCTGGGTTAGAGGCATTGATATGGAGTCTATGTCAATACATTTATACACAATGAAAACAGAACAAATGTTGAATCGAAACTCTTATGGCAATAGGCTTGAGTCACATTTGTGAATCATAAGATTCTGAAGTAATTTAAAATGTTTTAACTGTTTCTCTATTTTTTGTGTTTTTTATGAATATTATAAGTAGAATTTGCAATCTCTTTCTTGCATTGCTATATTTACTCGCAAAGAAAGAATAATTCTTACAATTCAAAATAGGTTGACAAACCGTAAAAAAAAACATCAATTACTCAATTTCAGTTGCGCTTCTAATCGTCCAAACGTCGTGTTATCACTTCGATCATTTTGTTGCTGAATTGATTTCAGCTGAGAAAATCGGTATTGTGATATTTCAGGCGTTTGCATGTTTACAGAAAATGTCGGTAAATTGAGTGGCACCAAGTTTCTTGAAATCTTCAACATCTTTCTGCATATCCTACGAGACCCGAGCAATGCTGAACTCTGATCTGTTTATCTGTATTATCTAAACTTAACCTTGACCTTAAGGTCACGAATCCAAGTACACAAATCAATTACAAACGTTCAGCATATTATCCGACTCTACTCAGTTACAAAAGAGTTCAGCTATTATTATTATTATTATTATTATTATTATTATTATTATTATTATTATTATTATTTGTGTATGTCATGTTTCCTGCTTTGTATCTCGTACAGCCGGGTCCAAACTATAGTCTCCCTATAGGAGAATTGTTATTTAACTGATAGCACTTTTCTTAGTATATCGGATTTTCCTAGTAAAGAGATCTTCTGGGCAACTTTCATGTTGATGTTACCTGGGACACTGTTAGTGAAATTGTCCATTCCTTTTCTCACGAGTCCTAGAGCTCCGATTACAATTGGTACAGTTTCATTCTTCATTCTACACATCCTGTTAATCTCGATCTCCAGGTCCTTGTATTTGAAAAATTAATTCGATAATTTTCATGTAGGTGTATCTCTCAGATGGTATTCCTATGGCAAGAAGCACACACTTACTGAATTCCTTGTCTTTTATGATAAAATCAGGTCTGTTGGCTTTTATTTCCTTGTCCGTTTGAATTGGCATATCCCAGAGGATAGTTACATCGTAATTTTGGTTACCTATGTCTGGTTGGTGCTCACACCATCTCTCAATGTTTTTTTTTTGTTTTTTTTTGCTTCTTGCATATCTTCCAGTGCATATATGTCGCTATCTTGTTATGTCTGTGGATATATTCATTTTTGCTAGTACCGGAAATTCTGAGATAATATTGTCGACAGTTTCATCATATTTTCCGTAATGCTGCCTTTCGCTTTAGTTCCATCTTTGATTATGTGACAGTGAATGGATTTGGTTGCGAGGCTTTGATCCTGAGCTGAAATAATTAGGCCTTCTGTCTCAGTTTTCAACCCGGTGCTCCTCAGCCACTGATGTGGCTTTCTGTTGGTCCACACCAGCTTCTTTCGTTCTTTTTATGTACTTGCCATGCAACGCCTTATTCCCCCCGGGTATTTTTTGTAATTTCATTATTATTATTATTATTATTATTATTATTATTATTATTATTATTATTATTATTATTATTATTTCCTTGGGTTTCTTCCCAACCAGAGACCTAAGGTCAGAAATGGCTTCATGATATTTTTCACTGATCATTTGTTGGTAAAATACAACCTAAGATCAGACACATTTTACATATATAAAACTCTTTGTAGTGTGTGAGTTGAACTTGTGAGTACAATCTTTTCTATTTTTTAAGGCATGCGCTGCGAGGAAGGCCTTCAGTTATTGTTATTATTTTATTTCCTTTGATTTCTGGTGTGAAACTCAATTCTTTCCGGGGCCCGACCAGAGACCTAAAGTCAGAAATGGCTTCATGACCTTTTCCACTTAGCAATTTAAAAAAAAAAAGGTAAATAAAAAACACACACATATTTTACATGGATAAAGCCCTTCGTAAGGTGTCGGCTATACTCGTGAGAACAACTTTTTGTATTTCTTCTTTTTATTATTATTTTTGTATTTCTTCTTCTTCTGCTTCTTTTTCTTTTTCTTCTTCTTCTTCTTCTTCTTCTTCTTCTTCTTCTTCTTCTTCTTCTTATTATTATTATTATTATTATTATTATTATTATTATTATTATTATCATTTCTTTTGATTTCTGGCCTAAGGTTAGAAATGGCATCATGACACTTTCCACTGACAAAAGAAAATACATAGGTAAAGCCCTTCGTAAAGTGTGGGCTGTACTTGTGAGAACAATTTTTGTATCTCTTTGAGGCAACGGACTTCCAGGAATCCCTTCAATTAGTCTACTGGAATCTTTTCTAACCAAACCTATGGCTCCAAATACAACAGAGATTGTTGAATGTTCCCATGTGCCACATTTGTGAGATTTCTATTTCAAGGTCCTTGTATTTTGACAGCTTTTTGAATATCTTCAAAAATACATTGCAGTCTGCAGGGACTGCCATATCAATAAGGAGCCACTTTTTAGTGGTCTCTAATAACAATGTCTGGGCGTTTGGCTTTGATTGTTCTGTCAGTGTGCATATTGTGTAGTCTTATAGGTCCTATCTCCGTAACCGGGTCTGGGTGGTGTTCATACCAGTTTCTTTCAGTTTCCTTTCCGTAGAAGTTGCAAATTTTCCAGTGCAGATATTAGCTCACTCTATCATGCCGGGTTTTATATTCAATGGGTGCCAATATCGTGCAACCTGATACAAGATGATTAATTGTTTCTGGATATTTATTACAGAGTCTGCATTTTGGGCTAACACAGTATTTTAGTATATGTGCTTGATAATTCCTAGTAAACAAGCATTGGTCCTGTGCACCAAGGATAAAACCTTTAGTTTCAGCTTTCAACCCTGCACTACGTAGCCACTGGTGGGTACGGTTTTTGTCTACGTCAGCTTGTTTGGTACGGGCAGAGTATTGGCCATGAAGCGGTTTATCTTGTCATTGTTTCTGTATCTGGTCGGTTGCATTTGTCTTTGCTTTCTTTTTTAGTTATTATTATTATTATTATTATTATTATTATTATTATTATTATTATTATTATTATTATATTTGATATCTGGCGTTTACACATTTCTTTCCGGGTCCCGCCCACGGACCTAAGGTTAGAAATGGCATCATGACACTTTCCACTGCAAAAAAAATAAAATAATAAAATAAAATAATAATAATAATTACATAGATAAAGCCCTTCGTAAAGTGTAGGCTGTACTTGTCAGAACAATTTTTTGTATCTCTTTGAGGCATGGACTTCCAGGGATCCCTTCAATCAACCTACTGGAATCTTTTCCAACCAGTCCAAGGAAAAGATTCCAGTGGGCTTATTATTATTATTATTATTATTATTATTATTATTATTATTATTATTATTATTATTATTATTTTGATTTTTGTTTTCTGCACCCCCTTACTCGAGATCTGTATTTAGTTGGTAAATACACGCATTCTGTTAGCATCAATCCTGATATTAAGTGGTTCTTAAAACATATAGAGTGTTAAAACCTTTAAATTGAAGTTAATGAGTAGATGAACATTTCGACACTGTCTTTTTAAATCTCTTGTAAACAAGGACGGTCAGAGATTCTGTTAATGTTCTTGATTGTATCTTTTTGCTCATACACAGTGCTGCAATTATTATACGGATGACAGTAATTGAAGGTGAAATCTTTTCTTCTTTATATGAGACGTTACTTTTCAGTTCGTAGACTTTAATTTCAAATATTTGCTTTATTGGCTTTCATCGAACTATCAGTGTGTATAGTAAAATCCCAAAGAATAGTGTATCAATGTTTGAAGGCTATATTCATAATATAATGTGTAGTAACAAGTGTTTTATGAAACACTAGATTAAAACAAGGAATGGTTTATTTTAAAAGCTAAAGAGAGTTTTTCTGTTAAACTCTTAGACAGATTACGGCCTTTCTATCAGTGTAAGGAGGGGAATCAAAGGCATTTTAACAAAAAGGTGGGAGTAATAATGCTTTAGATAACTGTATTGCACTCAGTTACCCACGAGAGATAAAGCCTATAAAATAGCCGACGATAAAAGAAACGCCCACACACAGCAAAAAAATAAAAAAAATAAAAGTAAATAAATAAAATAAATAAATATTAAATAAAAATCAAAGATTGGTTAAAATCACAAAGCAATTTCTCATTCTAGAAGCGAAATATTCCGTACATAAAAAAACGGAGAAAGATAACCTTATCTTTGGCTTCCGTAAAGCTTTGTGAAGCTGACGAATCTGAAAAGAAACTTTCCGTCATGTTTCCTTATCTTCAAATATGCATTTTCCAGAAATAACCTTAAATGGTTGTAAAAATGTACTGAGAAATAGAGTTACCCCCCCCCCCCAAAAAAAAAACGGGCGAATCTGAATGACTCATTAAATTTTTTTTTAAATTACTGTTTAGGTTGGTACCAAAATATGCCAGAGATTAAAGATTTCTGACGCTACTTATGTTTTGTCTTGTAGATACCAATAACAAAAGAATCAGTATCAAATCCAAACGTTCGATTCTTATTGAACGTCAACTCAAAGCTTCGTATTATTTCAATCCCTCATATAAAACCTCAAACAGAAATCTTATCGAAGATCCCGATGAGGCATTGAAAAATGCTGAAACAAAGTGTAAACACTGTAAAAATATTGATGGTTTTATTTATATTTTAATAATAATGATAATAATAATAATAATAATAATAATAATAATAATAGTAATAAGAGTAATATATACATATATATATATATGTATATATATTTATATATATATATATATATATATATATATATATATGTATGTAAATATTAGTAATGCATATAGGAATATATAATAATATATCAATTAAATGTATGAATATATAATAATTATGTATATATATATATATATATATATATATATATATATATATATATATATATATATGTAAATATAGGGAATGAATATAGGAATATATAATAATATATGAATTAAATGTATGAATATATAATAATTATGTATATATATATATGTATATATATATATATATATATATATATGGAAATATAGGAAATGCATATAGGAATATATAATAATATATGAATTAAATGTATGAATATATAATAATCATGTATATATATATATATATATATATATATATATATACATATAAATATATATATATATTTATGTGTGTGTGTGTGTATGTGTATGTAAAAGACGACAATGAAGTCAACATCCAGAGACGACTGTCTGTTTCATGCTAATAATAATGGACTGACAATTGCGTTTAGCATGAAGCAGACTGTCGCCTCTGGGTGTTGACTTCAATGTCCACTTTTATATTTGCATACATTCTATCCCGGACACTGAGCCCTTTAACCCATAAATATAGCATACCTTAAGACTATATTTTATTATTTATATATATATATATATATATATATATAGAGAGAGAGAGAGAGAGAGAGAGAGAGAGAGAGAGAGAAAGGGAGAGAGAGAGAGAAAGAAATAGAGAGATG
>OZ038506.1:89058558-89086058 GCA_964036315.1 Acanthosepion esculentum | reverse complement strand
TGTGCGTTGGATTTCAGTGTGACCTGGTTTTCTGTTATTTTTCTTTTTGTTCCCAGATCCACACTGATCCGGGGTGGTAGCACCTGTTAGAGCCCCAGTTATGGCAAAATAAGTGAACCCCTAAACAAAAAAAACTATAAAAGTATAAAAAATATATATTTATAGTAAAATTATCAGCAAGACATTTTATAATAGAATGACTAACAATAAAGTTTATCAGTAATTGAAGGCATACAATTACGTCGAAAATATATTTATTTGATGCCATAAATTGAATTCAAATATCACTCTCAATTGGTTATTTAATGCCGCAATCTAAATTTCGGCATTAAATAACCAATTGAGATGCCACTAAACAAAATCAATTAATCAACTTTTTCGTGACAGTTCTACTGAGCAACCAATGTCACCTTTTCAGCATGTCTATATTCTCTGTCTCCATATCAAAGGAAATCAAGGACAATGGGTATCAGTGTGACCTTCTTCAACTTCTGAAGTCTTGAAAGTTTAAACTTCAATGGGTCATAGTTTATTATTTTCTCTTTTTCTTTTTTGTCTTATCCTTGTATCAATAAGATAGTATCATCGTTGTTGCCGTTGTAAAATATATCATGAGAAAGTGGCAATGTGCTCATTGGAACGAAAGACTACACATTATTTGGAGACAGTGATAAGCTGTGGTGACATTAAGGCAACAACAGCGTTGATTACATGATTTGAGGCTTTCATGATGGGTGATATTTCTGATTTTAAAGGTGATTAGGATATTTTAGGCTTTCATGATGGAGATATTTCTTGCTATAAATGTGATTGCGAGATTTTAGGCTTTCATGATAGAGATATGTCTGACATTAAAGATGATTACGAGACTTTAGGCTTTCATGATGGTGAGATTTCTGGCTTTAAAGATGATTGCGAGATTTTAGGCTTTCAAGATGGTGATATTTCTGGATTTTAACATACTGCGAGACTTTAGGCTTTCATGATGGATTTATGTCTAATTCTAACATGATTGCGAGACTTTAGGCTTTCATGATGAAGATATTACTAGCTATAAGGATCATTAAGAGACTTTAGTCTTTCATGATGAAGATATTACTAGCTATAAGGATCATTAAGAGACTTTAGTCTTTCATGATGAAGATATTACTAGCTATAAGGATCATTAAGAGACTTTAGTCTTTCATGATGAAGATATTACTAGCTATAAGGATCATTAAGAGACTTTAGTCTTTCATGATGAAGATATTACTAGCTATAAGGATCATTAAGAGACTTTAGTCTTTCATGATGAAGATATTACTAGCTATAAGGATCATTAAGAGACTTTAGTCTTTCATGATGAAGATATTACTAGCTATAAGGATCATTAAGAGACTTTAGTCTTTCATGATAGAAACATTTCTGGCTTTTAATATGATTGCAAGAATTTAACTTTAGGCTTTCATGATGGAGATATTTCTGGCTTTCAAGATGATTGCGAGATTTTAGGCTTTTATGGTGGAGATACTTCTGTTTTTTTTTTTTGTGGGGGGGGGTCCCAGAAAACAGGAAATATTTTTCCACATTGACTAAATGTATTTTAGTTTATATTCACCTGTAATCGGCGCTTATGCAGTATTTTTATTATTAATATTGATAATTGATTTTATTAAATGATGGAAGGATATTTCTTATCTCTGAATAACTAAGAAAAATTGCGGCTATTTTAATACTTCCACCCTATACCGTCAAAAAAGTGTAGAAACCCGACATTGTGTGCATAATTCGAGATTACCGAGGGTTACAGATTGCGTTTCGCATGTTAGACTACAACGATACTGAGTACGGTCGTATTGCTATTTCACGATTGTAAAAAGGTGAGTTGATTAAAAGTGAAAGCTTGTCTGTTTATCTCCCTTTAATGGATTACTTTAAGCGAAATTATATAATTAACACGACTCATAAATAAAAGTATTAAAGAACATAATACTGAGCGATTGTCAGGCGTCTATGGCGATAATTGAGGGAGTTACATATAATGTAACGCTACAGACATATTGATGCGCCTGTACACACACACACACACACACACACACACACATATATATATATATATATATACATTGCTGCCACATATGGTCCCGTATTCCTGTTGTATATTTAGAGGTTTTTGATCAAATTCATTTTTTGGTTTTCTGGTAAGAAGGTTGGTTCACTGCATCTTTCTAGATAATGCTAATACTCCAAATGTTTCTGACATATTTATATTCGTTCCTGCTTTGAATATTGCTGCCACATATGCTTTGGGGCTCTTGCTGTATATTCAGTGATTCTTTATAAAATCCAAAGAAGAATCAGAAATATTATTGGTCCTAACCTGGCATTTTTACTTCAGTCGTGTTCCTACAGCCGTAATGAAGCTTTCCTGTGCCTTTTCTAAATACTTTCATGGTAATTGCTCGGACGAAATCTTCGGCTGTTACCTAGATTTTATACATTAAATCACAGTACTATATCGGCGGTTAGGTCTCATCAATTCACAGTTGAATTTTCTAGATGTAACCGTAAGTTATATACTAATAGTTTCTTTTCTCGCACATCTCACTTGTGGAACTCTCTTCTAGCTCCATACTTTCCATACTTGGATCTTCAAAAATTAAATGCAATTTTATTCGTTATTCACTGTTTTCTTGATTACACTTCTGTATTTGTTTATATCTTTGAGATGTGGTATTATGATTATTTTCATTATTTACATACTGCTATCCTCATCTTCATTGCCATATTCACAACGTTTCGGCCGTTGTACGCTCGAGCCTTCTTCAGGTGATTGGAAGTACGAACCACCTCCTTAAGGTATGACTACAAGAACACCGTAAATCGGTAACACGTGGGGAAATAGAAAAATCAGGCGTAGCTGACCACATATGGCGGGAAAAAGACATCACAGGCCCTGTTGGATGAGATTGAAATAACAGACAGAAAACATCACTGGAAAATACAAAAACTTAAGGAATAAGTACATATGCTAGGCCATAATAATCTCCTGAGCCGACCAAGCATAGAAATGAATAAAATATGGGAACCAGTAATAAGGAGTGATAGTGAAAAATAATGAATAGTAACAAGAAATTGTCATATAATAATAACAGAAAAATTGCGATATGAGCACTGATAAAAAATTCTTTGCTGAGACATATATCCCAAAAATTCATACACAGATGTCTTCAGGATACATGACCCAGTGGGTGAAGACGTTGGTTAGATCCAGTTATAGGCACAAAGAGTTTTGAGTTAAATACCAGGCGACAGCAGTGGTGAAACACAATTTTGGAGAGTTGAGTTAAAGGGAAATAACTGAGACATCGGTTGAGGAAATACATTTTTCTGTTCGAAATTTCTATCACCTGAAGAAGGCCGAAACGGCGTGATTATGGCAATAAGGATATCAGTGCGAGTAATGCAAGTACATTTAATAATGTTTCATTTTCTTATTCTTTAATATCCAGTAACCCATTGTATCTTAGTGGCTTTCCTACATTGCTTGGGCTGATATTGTCATTATATATATATATATATATATATATATATATATATATATATATATATATATATATATATATATATATATATATATATATATATATATATATATATATATATATATATATATATATATATATATTCTCTTTCAAAAAATATGGTGATGTCATAATCATAGCTTAGATGTTGCACAAGTCCGAAAGTATAGGTCACCCAGTGAGGATCGAACTCAATATTCAGTATTATTTGATCTATCACGACAAGCTTGTTAGCGACGACTTGCTATTAAATGGAGAATATATATGAATTTATTTATTTATAACAACAAACGTCATTTTTAGCGGTTACCCGTAATTGCACTGTTTATTTTAAACAGTATCTATTTCCCCTTACTCGAGAAAACTTAAAGAAAATGTGCCGTTTGTTTTTTTTAGGTTTGTACGCTCCAGCTTACTTCATGTGATATTTCTTGGAATTTCCATATCTCAGAAATATAGACAAGTGTTTATATTGTATAGCTGTCTGCGCACTTGAAAAAAAATCAATATGGCCGTTCATCTATTGTTCTACTTTGCCTTTAAAATTAATTCCCGTCTTCAGATTTTCTCGAAAGCACATATGTGTTTAGTTTCGTATCCGAAACATGAACAAAGCAATTTCTAAAGAATTAATGGGTATTACTTTTTAATTCGACATATTTTTACGACTTCAAACGTTATTTTTAATGGATACTCTTATTTGAGTAGACGTTCTTTTTACATTAACAGTATTTATTTGTGGTATTTATTTAATAAAATACTTTTGGGGATTTTGGAATAAAATTATGAAATTGGTTTAATGTTTTTACATAATTTTAAATATATCTATATCTATATATCTATCCATTTATATATATATATATATATATGTATGATATATATATATATATATATATATATATATATATATATATATATATATATATATATATATATATATATATATATATATATAAAATATGTATATATATATATTAAAAAGAAGGGAGGTACCGCAAACATATATTAAAAAAGAAGAGAGGTACCGCAAACGTTTTTGCTTGTAATGTCGATTTTTTAAAAGAATATTATGTTTTTTTATCCATAATTTTACCCCTACGTGCTAGGGAATAAGTGATGGATTTTAGGCAGCTTTTTTGGTGGTGGCTCTTGAATCAAGATATTGTTGGCTGTCTGTGAGTTTGTGGTAGATATCTGTGATTATGTGGTTGTTTTTATATCTAATGAGTATATCTAAAATGGTAATTCTTTAAAATTATATTCTTACGTGTATTTCATTTGTGGGCGTAAGTTTTGAAGTAGAGTGTGGAATTGGTTAATGTCACCCCATGAGTATTTTCAAAAGATGAAGCATTCATCTAAGTATCTTTTCCAAGGCTTTATATCAAACCTACAGGTGCTTCCAATCCTTAGCTATGATTAATTAATGATAAACATGTCATTTTCGTTTATGATCGACTTCATCACGATTGTTCAAGCTTGGAGAGAAATTATACATTCTTACTGTTCAAAATAGCGTCCAATAGAGTTATAAAAACCTCGGATAATTCCAGTAGGATATCTTTAATCATTTCTAAGTTACAACTGTTCAAATCTTAATCTAACCATCTAGTTTTCCTCTCTACTTTTACACTTATTCACAGTTCTCTTGATGGTTCTTGAATGGACTTTGAGGATGGAAACCAGAGTATGAATTTTGGTACCTTACTGAAGGCTTGAATGATCTTTTTCCTCTCACCATTGTTCGGTTAGAAAGAGAGTGGGGTTGACAAAAAACAAATTTAACATGTTCCCTTTCTACCTGAATAACTCAACGGTTTTTCTACAATGATTCTTACGACAAATTGTGTCTAGATTGTTCAATGTCTTATCTAAAACCTGTAAAAAATAAACTGAATTATTTTACTGTATTTTAGATATTAAACCTTTTGTTGGATAAAAAATTCTGCTGTAACACGATATGGACAATTTTGCTGTGACATCCGTTATATATATATATATATATATATATATATATATATATATATATATATATATATATATATATGTGACAGGATACAGTTTTAACCTTTTGATCCCTGACCACTGCTTTGCCGATGGTAGAGAAAAATGACGTAATGCCTAGCCACCGGTTGAACAGTGATGGAGAAAAATGACGTAATGCCCAACTATTGGTTGAACGGTGGTTAAACACATGTAACTATTTTTATATCTAACCGTGAAATATTACATACCAGTTATTTGCGAATTTTGTCTCAGAGAGTCAGGTAAAATTATTAAAATTGTTCAGGAACGCAGAGCTCAAAGGGTGAATAAATGTTATATTTATGGGTAAAATTACTCGATATCAAAGATAGAGACTATGTAAATATAAAAATGGATACTGAAGTCAGTATCAAGATGCAACAGTCCGTTTCTTGCTTGAACACAATCTTCAGGCTTGAATTATCCAATTCTTTGTTGGCCAATGGATTCATCTTGCCTAAAATTTGATGTCGCATCTGAAATCATTGCCTGATAAGTTGACCTCCCAAATAATAAAATCCACTTCATGTGTGTGTTAAAATATCGATATGTGTTAAGGTCATAGGTATTCATGGCCCTCCACAACTTGCCTATTATTTTTGGTCTAAATAACTTTGCTATATTATGTGATGGGAGATATTCCAGCTTCATTATATAACTCAGAGATTTCACCTTGTTCTTTCAGATTGTAAGTCTAAGTTTATTTGTAGATTCTATTTTCCTTTAACCTTCCTCGTTGTTCAAGTGTTATTTTTTAGTTTTCTCGTCTTTTGTCCGTAGAAACAGATTTCTTTCGTTTCGTGTATCTTCTTTTAGCAACCAAAATGTCCGGTGTTCACTGCCTACTAGGGAATTAGATATTACATAACTGTTAAGCTCTCTTTGCTTTGGCCAAATTATTGCCTTTGCAAAAGATGTCTATGTTTGGCTTCTGCTACGATCGCTTGACTTACACTACCCGTAATTTTCGCGACTCAGATATCGTTTCTATATTATTTAGTTACCATAAATATAAAATCTTCAGTTTTTGGTTAGACATTTGGTTCCGGTAATAACCTGATGTTCATATGCATCTAGCTTAATGGTTATCGAAGCGAAAAAGAAAATGCGAGGATCGAGTTGAAATTCCCACCTCGTTTGCTGTGTTCACTTTGGTACGACATCCAGCAGCAAGGCATTTGGTCGGGAGAGTAGAGATTTTTACGAGTATGGAAACGCCTCTTAATTGCTGTTTTTTCAGGTCCACCATGACCCTGTGTGGTAGCACCTATTGGGGGGGGGGGTCCCAGCAATGGGAAATAGTGCCTCCCAACCAATAAAAATACTATCAAAGTATGAAAATACATTTTAATATTTAAAATACCAGTAATAAATTATCTGTAGCAGAAAGCATACAATTGCGTTCAAATTATATTTAGTTGAAGCCATAAAATTATGTTCAAAATATTCAGATTTCGTTATTAAATGACCCATGATGAGATCATATGAGTTTAAACAAAATCAAGAACAACAGAAACAGCGTTAGAATAGACATAAAATCACATATTCTCCTTGAATCTATGGGTTAAATAGTAAAGATATATAGCTTTGGGTTAAAACCATTTTAGAAGGTGAAGATCTAAATAAAAACCATGGCTAAAGTAACAAGAATCCACTCTCCTATATTCCCCAAAAGTTATGGCAATGCACATATAATAAAGAAACGTTATATGTAGAGAGGCATGAACTGCTACATTTTGAAGGGACAGTGAATGTATGAGTTGTTTTTATAATTTCACCGCAAGCAAGGCAAAGACACAGACGGTACCGAGTCTGAAAGAATATGAGAAGAACAAAAAAAGTGAGAACAATAAAAGAACGTGAATAAAGAAGACAGAATATGAAGATGCACATTGCATTTACCTTTTTGAAGATCAAACTTAACGGGAAAGCAAGAAGCCGGAAGAGATTTACACAAGTTATTTTTTAAAGTCATATCACTGCATACGAAGCAGTAGAGCCCCGAAGACACAAGGTGTTACTGAGTGTAAAAGAATAAGAAAGAAAAGAGAAACATTATTATGGAGCAAGAACAATAGAAGAGTAATCTGGAAAACAGTAGATAACGATTAAAATTGCATTCCAATTCGTGAAAATAAAAGTTGGCCGGAAAGCATGGACCCAGAAGAGAATTGCATAAGTGAGAAGAGCAAGGAAAGAAACTGTTAGCATAGAACTTACGGCTGTATGTAGCCATTTCAACTGCAAAATGATAGCACTTTGTCGCCAATCTAGTACTGCCCTTAAATTCATAAAGTCTAGGTACCAGAGCAGAAAGTGATATTTATTCTGTGAAAATACAGAAATGTGGCACAAGGCCGAAGGGGGGGATTGGGGAAAGGACGGTCTTCTTCTGTCTTAGCTATAACTTAGCGAGCCGCAAACACTGACCCAATCGTACGAACAATATTCCTTACACCAAAACAACACATTCATACGTACCTTTCTTACTACACCCACCATAATACCTCACTCTCTCTATGAAAATACTAACTAGTCCCCATATTTACAATTCAGTGTCTGTGGGGGGGGGGAATAAAATAACAATTCTAAAAACTAACCCCAATGAGTATTTACAATATGAATACAAAATATTTACACCAGAGCAGAAAGTTCATCTGAAGAATTACCATGAAATTATTTATAGAAAAACAGCACAGAGAAGCCACATTACGGCGGTGGGTAATGACTGTAGACGAAATGCCACATCCGGACCAATAACATTGCAGATTATTCTTTGGATTCTATCTAGAATTTCTAAATATATAGCAGAAGCACCAAACCAGATGTCGCATGAATATAACTAATATGTAAGATTTTCTTTTCGTCTCATAAAACTTTGAAGCGAACACTACAATCAGTGATGCGTGGAATGTTTTTCTTATTCAGGGGTTGCATATATATATATATATATATATATATATATATATATATATATATATATATATATATATATATATATATATATATATATATATGTGTGTGTGTTATGCATTAACATCGTAATTTCAAATAAGTTTTACCTCTGTGCAAGCAAATTGACTCATGCGATTTTTGAAAAAGATATTTTAAAATATTTTTAAATGTAGTATTTTAAGTTAGTATATTTTATTTAAGACTTGTAACTTGCGTCGCTCCTGTCTACTACTGACCAGAATGTCTCCCTCTCATCTAGACCAAGTCCAGCACGTCCCTTCCTTGTAACACCCTGAACTTCTACCTGCTTGACAACCACCTCCACTGCTGACATCACGTCTGACACTCTCCACTTTCTTCCTGTCTATATATATATATATATATATATATATATATATATATATATATATATATATATATATATATATATATATATATATATATATATATATATAAAGATAATACATTTTTTTTATATATAAAAACAATTTTAGAGGAAAGCTGTAGGTATTTACCATTTGTCCTCACGGTGACGGGATGTGACAAGTTTTTACTTATTATTATCTTGGAGGAGCACTGGTATGTTTTATTAATATTTGTCTAAACTGCAAATACATATATATATATATATTTATATATATATATATATATATATATATATATATATATATATATATATATATATATATATATATATATATATATATATATATATATATATATATAGTGGATAGCGTTATACCCATTTTTTATATCTCAAGAACGATTCTTGGGGAAAGATATATTTTTCTACCATTTTAGTATATCAGTCTTTGTTTATTGTTCTTTCCTGATTAACTTCCACTGCTTGATGCAGAGATTGAACACCGATACTCCATTGTCATCTATGATAAATAATTGAGGGGACCGACATTTTCCTTAGGTTGTTTGAGGTGACCAAATCATTGCGCATGTTAACGAAATAATTTTGACGTCATCTAACTTTAATGCGTATAGTTACGAAGGAGTAGCTTTAGTGTTTCGCTTTAGTCACATTGATTTCGGCCAGATCAAAATTGCGCTTCTCTTTGCAGACTTCAAAGCAAAATGGTTCGATCGTGCGTGTGTTTTTTTATGGCATTGATTTTAATCACATAACTGACACATCTTGTTTTGCTCATCACATTTTATAGAGGAGAATAGCTCAGACGAGAACGAATCTCCTTGTTTAATTTTAAAACTGTACCTTCTTCTTCTAAATAGCGTGGCAACAACAAAAGATGGGCGATCATGGCTCTCCAAATCTTCCCATCCCTTGTGTCACTTAGTAATCTTACTCCCTTTGATGAAAAAAATACTGAATTGCCATGTAATATCAATAATATTGAAAGCTGCACAATCTCCTCACAGACGAAGAAGAGACTTCAAGCAACATAAATCTGGTTCTACAGAAGGATGCTGAGAATACTATGTGAGCAACAACGGAGTTTAAGAGAAAATGGAACCAAAGAGGATATTTATAATGAACATCTGAAAGGGAGGTTGAAATTTCTAAGAAAACATAATGAGGAAAGAGGGCTTAGAAAATTTGACACTCACAGGACCTACAAAGGCAAGAGGGGCAGTGGTAAATAGTGTATAACCTACCTAATGTGCCTGTGTAAATAGTTGGTAGAATAGTGTTTAGAGGAGATAGCATAAAGGAGAAATGTACTAAGAACGACAAAGAACAGGATATTTTGGGAAAGTCATGACCGCTCAAGGGCTGTAGGGACATCACCATTAAGAAGAAGAAAAAGAATAGCTAATCTCCCACCACCCCAATTCCACATACAGTGTTGAATTGGACTCAAAATATTCTGGTGCCTCTATCTCAGTGTCACGTATATAGGGAGAGTTCAGTCAGTATAGGTTGCTGCACTACTGCAGCTATGTAACAGAAAAAATCTTCGCCCGTTCTGGGTATGACGATAAATTACCTTCAACAGCATGCCCTGTGAGTGGTAGATTTTGAGAAGGGTCAAATCACTCAATTGTTGTTGTCCCCAGGTTCACCGTGACCTGGGTGGCAGCATCTGTTAGGGTCCCAAATATGGGCAAATATTGAACCCCTTAAACTGGAGTCAAAACATGAAAATATGAAAATACATTAAAAACATTTCCACAGAAATTAATGACATGATCAAGTCGTTGACATTTCACACTAATTCAAATAAAAATCTAGGAAGGAAACCCCCATCAATACTGGAAAGAGCAAGGACAGTTATGGGACGCGAGAAAAACTATTTTCCTGAAAAATTGTATTAAAAGAAAGATTTTGTAAATTTCAACTGTTAGTAGCACTGGCAGCTCGATCAGTGAATGCCAAATATTTCGTTAGAATGAAAAGGCTAATATAACCATTGACATTATCAATTCTTTGGTGGTTATATATAGACGAAACATGTTTTGGATTGAAATATATATATATATATATATATATATATATATATATATATATATATATATATATATATATAGTCGCCTGACGATTGCACTAGCATGAAACAGACTGTCGCCTCTAAGTGCTGACTTCCATGTCCACTTTTATATTTACACACGCTCTATCTCTGATATTGAGCACTTTACCCCATAAATATAGCACACTTTAAGACTATATTTCTGTATTATGTATATATATATATATATATATATATATATATATATATATATATATATATATATATATATATATATATGTATATATATATATATATATATATATATATATATATATATATATATATATATATATATATATGATGGACTCTCCCGTCGAACTCGACGTATGAGAGTCAGACAAGGGCCATCCACACTTTTTGGAGGGACGAATACAGGGACCTGGCGCAACGAATGCCACAAGGTCCCCAAACGACCCTCCGCAGGTTTTGAATTCAGAGTTGTCCTTCTCCTAGACCAGTTGCCATCCAAGGTTATAGAAGCCAGTCTGTCCTGCTATTTACACATAGCTGGAGGGAGAAGAAGAGGATTCACACCTTTCCCAACGGTGTTAGCACACGCACGCACGATCGAATCATTTTGCTTTGGCGTCTGCAAAGAGAAGCGCAATTTTGATCTGGCCGAAATCAATGTGACTCAAGCGAAACACTAAAGCTTACTCCTTCGTAACTATACGCATTAAAGTTAGATGACGTCAAACTTATTTCGTTAACATGCGCAATGATTTGGTCAACTCAAACAACCCAAGGAAAATGTCGGTACCCTCAATTATTTATCATAGATGACAATGGAGTATCGGTGTTCAATCTCTGCATCAAGCAGTGGAAGTTAATCAAGAAAGAACAATAAACAAAGACTGATATACTAAAATGGTAGAAATATATATCTTTCCCCAAGAATCCTTCTTGATATACAAAAATGGGTACAACGCTACCCACTATATATATATATATATATATATATATATATATATATTTATTGTCAAGGAATATTGTATTAACAATGTTTTTGTGAATAAAAATAACTTTACTAGATAGAACCCATATTATTTTGCCAAATAAATTTTCTGGGAAGAGTTGATGGATTCATATCTTTCTTAATCAACGACTTTAACACAATACGGAGCTACAGATACTGGAATCACGCACGTAACATCTTATTCACGCCAGGGGATGTTTGCACTTAATTTACTTTTAATCAGGAACTTTACTCTGCAAAGAGTTGATCTGTAGTGACCATAATACATAATTGCTTTCCCCTCCACAGGGACAAAGTATTTTTGTACTCAGTATCACCTCAGAGTATCAAAAGACATAGGAACCTCAACGAATGACCTCAAAGCCACCAAGTACATAATCGAGCCTCAAATGTTCTGGGTACATCAACATAAACAAAGAATGAACCCAGCTGAAATTAAGATATACATATATGACAACCAGGTAATAAGTTACACAAACGCATGGCTTACTTGAAGAATCCGTGGAACCCACTGGAAGAAGATCGAACGCTCGAAGAAAGACACGGAACCACGTACCATCGAATCCGGCGACAATAATTGGTCGACGTCAATATACATTTATTATACGTGTTGAGAATTCAGCCTCGCTTTCTTATCAAAGGTTCCCACCATTGTAGGTAACGCTGTGTCAATTTTGTGCTATGTCCTTCCAGATCGGAATAGCAGGTTGTATAAGCTTGGATGTGCAGGTGGTTTAATGAATGATAGGTAGGAATTGTTGATTGGGGAGCCGACTTCAATTCCAGTTAAGTTCGTTATAGTCTTTTACGCGCAGAGGTATGAATCCACGACTTCTCTCTTGAGGTATGGGTTAGTTAGAGTTGCGTCACTAATACTTTATTACCACAAAAAAATCTGACAATGTAAAAGTATTTTCTGGGTTGATAAACTGTGGAAAATGAATCAATCCTGACGAAACAACAAAGCTGATACGAGCTTCATATAAACTTGTTATATAAGAATAAAGTGTCGCTGCTGACACTTGAGTGTGAACATAGATCGCCAGTGAGCAAACACAGGTGATCCCATTATTGAATTTAGTAGACCATGTGAACATAGTGGAATCGCCTATATAGGAAGTCGCGTGACTAAATGATCTCTGTTTCTAGTCTGTCCTCTGTTACTATACGGACAGCTATTCTCTGTAATATTCCCTATATTATTTCTCTATTCAGATCACTATACGGGTTACTTGTCGAGCAAGTATTATCGAGCAAGTACAATTAGTGCTAGTGCTATTCGAAGGCGTCTGACACCAGTATTGTTCGACGGCGTTATTATAGTTGTATCTGCGATTACAAAGTCTCTACTACAACGAGCATTACGAAAGTGACAACGATTATTCGTTGACATGACAAAAGTGGCAACTAGTGTTCGTTGACATCAAAATATATATATAGGGATTTGTCGATTTATAATTACTTAAAATGTAGACAACCTGAATTGAAAAAGAAATCGCCTTTCTAGTTTGTAAAACAGCGACTCTTGTTTGAGCAGCTTGATGAAAATTTAAATAATTTTTACATTTATTAGACTAAAAAAAATTTTGCATCACGCTGACGTGTGTTAAAATCCTCAAAGTATTTCGTATTGTTGAAGTTATTGCTAACATTTTCTGACGAGATTTACAAACTTGTTCAATTTTGCAAACTAAACGATGAAATTTGAATAAGCTGATTTGTTTGAAAAAAATACTTTGACAAAAACCTACTTCACGGCTTAATTTCATTTAATTTTATAGAACTCCATGGTAAACAACTATATTTTTTTCCTTTCTAACAGTGAAGAATAAATTATTAGGATTTCTTACTCTGGAGCCTGCAACATACAATTGACTATATATAAATAATTCTTTCTGGAGACAAATTGCTACTTTTTAAAGCATTTGGCATTGTGATTTTTTTTTTATAGTTCTCGCAAACGCAAGGTGAACTGGAAAATGGATTCATGTATATATAAAAACATAAAGGAAAGATATGTAAAATTTTATTAAATAAATATTTGTTATTTTAAACATTAAATTGTTTTTAAAATAGTTGGAGCATTCTGTATGTTAAAAGATAAAACTTTTAATTTTTAAAAACATTATAGAAAATTCATTGTACTAACCTAATAATTTATTGTACTAACCTACTAATTTATTGTACTAAGTTACCCAGCCTAGTAAACCAACTGTACTTTTTACTCCCTTACCTGTTTGCACTTCTCTCCAGAATTTGGTTTCCATTTTTTAGTGTATGGCTATTTTACAGAGTATGATGGACTGACAAACAAAAGTCACAGAATTGTATATATAGATTACAGCAATCTTTTAAACTGGTTCCAGGACTGTTGCTTTTGACTTGAGCAACAACAAAGACCGACGCGAAATACAGAGGAATTTAAAAGATATTTATAAGCAATATATCTCTCTACGCACATAGAAGGAACTGAGATTAGGAAGATTGTGTTGCTCCAATTTTCCAAGTAGTGTAAGGCTGCATACACTGAATTCGCAACATTCTGTGCATGCAAAACTAAATCTAGAACGGGGAGGAAATAAATTAAGGTACGAAGACGTTCATAGATTATTGATCATTCTAGAGAAGATAATAGGTGATATGTAGTTATGGAAATACTGCGTATTTTTCTCTTATATGTCCAGGAAAACCAAAGAAGATTTCCATCGAGTTGTTTAACGCATTATCAGAAGTGAAAGGTTCGAACATCTAATCAACACACAAACCTAACATCTATAATTTGCTTGGCTGAAGTACATCGATTTCCCCGGCATATGCTGTCCAGATCTTTCTTAAAGCAGATGTCATCAGTCGGCATCTCTCTTGGGTCGACTTGATCTTCTATCTCTGTAGGAATAACCGATATTTCCACACATTGAATAAATTATTCTTCATACATTTGAGTAAGACCATTTTTTCTCTCTGTCCTCAACTTACAGAAGTACAATAAAGGACTGTAAAGTTTTAAGCACACATACATATATATATATATATATATATATATATATATATATATATATATATATATATATATATATATATAGCATAATGAGAAGCCACGTATACTTTCTTAATATGTATATAATATAGAAAAAACAAATGAAATGTTGCAAATTAAAAAAAAGAAATTGAATGTTTTTTTGTGAAAGTATATAGATATAAATAAATACTTTCACAAAAAACATACAATTTTTTTAATTTGCAACTTTTCAGTTGTTTTTTCTATATTATATATATATATATATATATATATATATATATATATATATATATATGACAAAATTGTCAGTTAATCTATAGAAAAAGACAATATGTATAATGGTAAAAGACAATACGAAAATTGTATTATTAGTCGACGCGATTCGTTCAATTTGGACATTTTCAAGGCAAAAACGAAATTAATTTATTAAAAACAAAGTAACTATTAAAAAAGAATTAATACTGTCACAAGCCAACGTACACAACATACAGGGTTTGGACAAAATAATTGGAGCAGGTGCAAATTTAACTCTTATATTTCAAAGACCTATTATATTAAGAACTTTAACTAAAACTTCGTAATTGCAGGTTATATCTCTTGTAAATACGTTTATTTATCTAATTTACTGTTTTGGCTTATTTATTTTTAGAATTTAGTAAAATTTAAGCTAAAAGCGTAACCTTCCTGAGTTCGAAAATGGCCAAATTGTTGGAGCTCGCATGGCAGGAGCCTCGATCACTAAGGTTACTGAACTGTTTTGTTTTTCAAGAGCTAACATATCAAGAACTATGACGCAATTCAAGAAACAGGGTAAAACCTCTAGCAAGCATAGCAATTCCGGCCGGACTTGAAAACATACTGACAGGAACCGACGTGCATTGAAACGCAGTATGGCGAAAAATCATCGGACTACTGCGGCCAAAATGACTGCTGAGTTGAATAATCATCTGAATAGTCCAGTTTCAACTAAAACTGTTCGTCGTGAGCTCCATAAGATTGGATATCATGGAATAGCCGTCGTAAGGAAACCTCTTCTCTCCACGCGCAACATTCAGAAATGGTTGAAGTGGTGCAGAGATGCCAATGCCTGGTCTGCAGAGTCATATTCTCAGAATCTCTTTTCCTAACTTCAGGGCAAGTTTATGTGTGGAGGCAGCCCAAAGAAGCTTACAACCCTGACTGCTTTCTTCCAACAGTGAAGCATGGTGGTGGATCAGTGATAGTTCGGGCCGCTATATGATGGAAACGTCTCAGTCCAATAGTTGTCCTGCATGGTAGAATCAACAGCAAAGATTACCTGAACATTTTGGGTGGTCATGTTCATCCAGTGGCCCAGACTTTATCAAATGACGGTGACTGCATCTTCCAAGACGATAATGCTCCAATACATACTGCTCGAGTGGTTAAGTATTGGTATGAAGAGCATGAATGTGAGCTAGAACACATGGAGTGGCCTCCCCAATCTCCAGATATCAATATTATTAAACATTTGTGGTGCATTTGGGAGCGACAAGTTAGGAGCCGCTATTCTCCACCGTCGTGTCTTAAAGAGCTGGAGCAGGTGTTAATGGAAGAATGACTGAAAATTCCTCTGGATGAAGTCAGGAAGCTGTATGATTCCATTCTTAGACGTATTAAAGCTGTATGTGAGGCTAAAGGAGGACCAATTCCATATTACATAAATTTCCTTTGAATTTAAGAAGTGTTTCAATTATTTTGTCCAACCCCTGTATATCAAGTAATCAAAAGAAAATGGTTGAATCCGACAGCACAACAATAAAAACAATATTTCTACACGTGAAAGTACTTGACGTAAGTTTCAGTTGACAATATGAATACAATAGCGTTTTCTAAATACTTCTAGTTGCTAAGGACATTTTGTTTGTTGCTAATAGTTACTTTGTTTTCAATAAATTCATTTCGTTTTTGCCTTGAAAACGTTCACATTGGACGAAACACATCGGCTAATTATACATTTTTACTATTATCTTTTACCTTTATACATACACACACACACACACACATATATATATATATATATATATGTGTGTGTGTGTGTGTGTGTGTGTGTGTGTGTGTGTTTAATATAAGATATAGAATCCCGACAAAGTTTTGAAGCAATATGACAAATAGAAAACCGTTTCATGGAAACTAGATTTGAATACGCGTTTCGCCTTTCGAGGCTTCATCAGATCCCAAAATGTCTGTGTGTATTTCTGTATATGCTCACATAATGAATTATTAGTACTTTTCACCTAAGCTGGCATTTCTCGTGATTAAAGAAGAAAGTAAATGAGTGACTTGTTAAAAAAAGCCATTAATATTTATTCTGTATCTTTTCTTTATAATGATTCGTTCATATCGAAAGCCTCATCACATTTTCAGACTGGCTCGAAAGAAAGAAATTCATATAGTCTTTTCAGAATTTTTTTTCAGAATCGGTTTATAGTAAATGATTTATATGTTTTTAGATTTGTTTACGTATTTTCTGTGTCGACAATATGTGTTTAAAATAGGATATAGAATCCCGACAAAATTTTAAGGAATTTGACAAATAGAAACGCATTTTGCCTTTCAAGGCATGAACTAAGAATTATAGAGAAAAGATACAGATTAAATATTTACAGATTTTTCTCATTTTTTTTAATTCTTTTCTTTAATCATGAGAAACGCTAGCTTTGGGAAAAGTAATACGATTCATTATTTAAGCATAAACACAAATACACAGACAGACACACATATATTACTTTCTTTCATTTTTGGATCTGATGAAGCCTAGAAAGGAAAAACGGATAATCAAATCTATTTTCAATGAGACATTTTCCATTTGTCAAAATATAGACCTCATTCGAAAATAGCTATTTCGGTCCACAAGATTTTTACTTGTAGGTCAACTCAGAAATATGAAGAAATAAAATAAAATATTTAAACATTTAAAGAATAAAAGAAGAAGAAGAGAACAAGAACAAGACGGAGAGAGAAAGATAGAAAGATCAGAAAAAGAAAAAAGGTAAAAAGGAGAAAAGAAAGGCAGAAGAATAAAAAGGAAGTTGCAGTAGAGAATCTAAATGAACTCTCGAAATCCTAATAGTAGAGGCGTGAGTACCTGGCCTAAGTCAAGAAGACAGTTAAAATAACCTTGACCTATTTTAAAATATTAACATCTAGTTTATAAAGGAAAATATTTAAAAATTGGAAAATATATTTTTTAAAGTTTAAGTATAAAGGTAAGATCTAAAATTAAACATTACATCAAAACAATATGTAATATTCAAATAATAAAATAATTATTGAAAAAAAAAATAAAATTATTAAATAAAATATAATATATATATATAGTTAAACCTAGACAAACTTACCACGGTTTCAACTAAGCGGATCGTCTGGGAAGGCTGGTCTGCTCTACTTACTGTATTGAGTACTTTATTTAGTTATTTTCCTTACTCGTATCGGTTTTTTTTTCTTTCTTGGTTCTTTCTTTTTTATACCTTTTTTCTCCCTTTGGTATTGGTTTCATTATTTGCAAATCAAGACACCGAAGTATAGTGTCTTATGCTTATAAGATTACTACTACTACTACTACTATTCATAATATATATATATATATATATATATATATATATATATATATATATATATAATTAAGTAATTCATTGAGACTGAAAGAAAACCTCAACAGAATGCAGAAAGCACTGGACGGTTATCAAGCCAACGTCATACCAACTGTTCAACGGGCCTCGGTGACGATGAGATAGCAAATCAGACTCAATATAGCGCCGCTCGCTCACATATTCCGACGTTTGCTTGATAACCTAACTGTCTAGGTTTCAATTCTCGGTAGTGGATGCGCACTGATGATGAGTCCCAAATATAGGACGAAACGGCCGTCCAGTGCTTTCTGCATTCTGTTGAGGTTTCTTTCAGACTCAATGAATTACTTAATTGTAATTATCAAATCCTCCTAACAATTTCTATCATATATATATATATATATATATATATATATATATATCGATATGTTTAACATGGCGAACATTTTAGATTCACTTACGAATATATACCCTTGAGAAAGGTATGAATCATCCCGTATATGGGTTAAATAGCAGGACAGATTTTCTCCTATATTTTTGTTGACGAACCAGTGTAATGCAGAAGATCTTCTGCCTTGTCTGTCAAGGATGTTTTTTACGCATGCCAACCCAAGCAAGGCAGTAAAGCCACTAAGACACAAAGGTTTACCGAGTACGTGTTGGAATACGAAAAAAGGGAAGCATTATTAACCAGCGAGAACAATAAATGAATAATTTAAAAGATATTTACATTTAAAGTTTTGGAAATAAAACTTGACTTGAAACCGTGGAGTCAATTCCAGAAATGCGAAATGAGAGAAAAGAAACTGATAGCAGAGAAATTACGGTCGCATTTAGTCAATTCGACTGTGAATTGATAAGACCTGTCACCAATCCAGTACTGCGATTAAATTCATAAAGTCTACTTACCATAGCGAAGAGTTCGTCCAAACAATTACCATGAAAGTATTTATAGAAAAGGTACATTACGATGGTGAGATCTGAGATACCAGGTCAGGACCAGTAATATTGCTGATTCTTCTTTGGATTTTATCAAGAACCTCTGAATTTACAGCAGGATCCCCGAACCATATGTAGCAGTAATCTTCAAAGCATGGTAGGCTGATGAATATGTCAGATAGCTTCAGGGGAGAGAAAATGTCTACCATGACACAGTGAAAAAACTTTAGCAGCAGACCTAGCAACGAATTCAATATAATCTTTCCACTTCATGACATCCGAGAATATAAGCCCGGGAAGGAGCAACGAGTCAATGGCATGGAGGTTAGCATCAGCCATGCTGGAGGCTAGCATCAGCCATGCTGGAGGTTAGCATCAGCCATGCTGGAGGTTAGCATCAGCCGTGCTGATTTGTGGCAAAAACAGATTTTTCAGCCGATTGATAGAGAGAAGCTTCGTTTTGGCGATGTTAATAACAACAAGCCGTTCCTTGCCCTACTTAACAACAGAATATAGGTTATTTGTTTTAGATCAGATGCCAATTTGACCTTATCAAACTGTCCGCATTTCTATCGAAATAAGAGAAAATAGTTGTGTGATCCACATAGAAATCAATTTGCGAGCTGATGTCATCAAGTTATTGAATTATATAGCGATTGGCGTTAATCAAATATAGTTTCTTCTCGCGCGCTCTATATTGCTTTATGAAGACAGCTGCTAAACTTTGTCTGCATAAAACCTGACATTTTCAAAACAGGTGCTAATTTGTATTTCTAACAAAGGAAGATGCTATAAGTTGAAGCTCACTCGATATATTTTTTCACGTAAGTATATCTTGAGAATTTACCACGTTCAGTTGATGAATCGTAATTTAATTGTGAAAATTTCTATCATAAAATATGACAGGGTTGAAAATGTAGAGTTTATTTCTGGGGTTAAGTGGAAAAAAAAAGTAGGAAAACATCTCGGCTCTCTCTTTTCCGCCAATACGAAAAGATACATTATCTAGAAACAGAAAAGGCATATAATTGAGAAGAGACAGTTTCGTCATCTAGATAAATAAAGAGAATAATGGATAAGAATTGGCATTATAAAACCAAGTGTCTGGAAAATTTAAAAAAAAAAACGCAAAAGTATGAAAAAGAGGCTATCGTTTGGGGAAGAAAGAAAAAAAACCGGTACATGAATTGACGAAAACATTAAACAATGACAAAAAAAAAACAGAAATCAATAAGAAACCAATAGAACGAATAATTTATTTTTTTTATTGCTCAATAAATTTCATATCAGGCCTAAGAGCCTCTCAGGGTAGCGGGTTACTAAATAAGGTTGTTAGGGGTAAAGGGAGAAAGTAGGAAGTATGTTCAAAATCCTCCAAGTGTATGGCATATCCACCAGAACTGTTGAGGCAATTAGAGCTCTGTATAGACACACTACTGCCAATATTGTATCACCTGATTGCGAGACTGATACCCTTGAAGTTAGAGCAGGTGTTCTAAAGGTGACACTCTTGCCTCTTTTCTGTTTATAATTGTTCTGCATTTCTCTCGAAAACACAGAGGAAAAAGGACTTTTTTGAAACCACGCCAGAGCAGTCGGTACCCTCCATATACCTGACTGATGTTGTCTTTACAGATCATGTTACATTAATTCCTCAATGTATCAAGGATTCAGAATCCTTGTTGCAGCGAACCAGGTCGGTCTCTAGAGCAACCTGAGTAAAACATTATATCACAACCTCCCCTGAACCATTCAGTTGACGTCTCTTAATAATACGTTCATCCAAAGAGGCGAGGACTTCAAAATACCTTGGATCTCACATACAAAGACTTCAACATCCGCAAAGCTCTTGTATGGGAGGCGTGTTACAAACTTCACAAGATTTGGCGCTCGAACCTTCCATTCTCCTCAAAAGTCCAAACCTTTCGGACATTGATTGAACCAGTCCTACTCTATGGATCAGAAACTTGGACATTATCTACCCATCTAGAAAAAACGACTGGAGGAAACATATACAAATCTACTTAGAAAAATCTGAAACATCAGTTGGAGATCCCATGCAACGCTTAACGCAATTTACGGAGAACTGAGACCAACCTTTCTTCGGCTGAAACAAAAACGATTACAGTTTGTCGGCCACTGCCACCGAGAAGACAGGAAAATCATGTCTATGGCTTCCTTCGAGATGTGTCTTCTCATGAAAATTGACTTTCCCAGACAAAATAGCTTGGAATTCAGGGTTGGACATTGGCAATCTGGGCACTGCAATACTGGACCAAAAAGTGTGGAAACGAATTACCAATGGGGTTCCGACTAACCAAGTACCGTTCGAGTTCATTACATTCATTTATAGGCCAATACCCTTGGGACTATTCTCACTCAGCTATGGGTTAATAGTAGGATAGACTGGGTTCTATAGCCTTGGGTGGCAACCAGTCTAGGAGAAGAAAATTCTTAATTCAAAACTGTATGTAGCCCTGTCGAAGTTTCTGAATCACGACAGGAGCACTTGGAAAATAGCCTACTCACGAGTCAGACAGAGGAAATCAACGCGTTACATACTTGATGACCTTGCGTCAATGGAGAGTAGAACAGGATTTGAGAGAAATAACAAAAAGGACAAAAACTTATTAATAGCTACAAGCGACAAGAAGATGTGGAAGGGCATGATCACCTACGTCCTGAAGGTATATGGCACAGAAAAGGAGAATAAAAACACCCAGTCAAGGCAATGTAGCCACTAAATCGCAAGGGGTTACTATGAAAATATTATTATTGGAAGAAGGCAGACGATAACAATTGACATTGCATTGAAACCGAGCAAAAATAATTTATTCATTGAACAAATAATTTTACAAAGAGAAATCGAGTAAAATAACAAATGGACACATCACCAACCATCTCGCCAACGAATAAATAAATGTTTACCTTGATGTATTTTACAAAAATTGACACAAGTAACCTACCATAAATGGAGATAAAAAACACGTCTTTAACCTATTCGACCCTAGCTAGGGGCGCACTAACAACTGGACGAAAAAAAAACATTTGAAATACAATTCGCCAAGACAACAAATGAAGAAATATAAAAGTAATTTTAATTTATCTCATCTCTTTATAATAAATACTGAATTGATTGGTTGATTTATTTGTTTAATACCATATCGAAACCTTATGGGTCACTTAATGCCGTGTCCAAGTCCCATTCAAGTTCATTTCATTCAATTACGGGCCAATATCTTGGAACTCTTCTCCCCCAACTATGGGTAAATAGTAGGATAGACTGGGTTCTATAGACTGGGATGGCGACCAGTCTAGGGGAAGAAAAATTCTTAATTAAAAACTGTATGTAGCGCTGTCGAAATAGGAAAAGGATCGTTCACATGTAGCGCTATGGAAATAGGAAAAGGATTGTTCACATTCCTACTGTTCCTAGCTATGGGGAAATAGTAAGACAGGCCTTGGGTGTCAACCGGTCTAGCTGAAGGAAAACACTTCATCTTCACCCTCTTTCTTATAGTGGCTAATTCACTTTCATTTTTTCAATAATTCACTTCCGGTATTTTTATTTAGAAACGAGAATATCCTTACAGTGAGAAAATTTAATGTTCAACAACCTCTTCGAAAATTGGAAAGATGTAATTAAAAATGTAACCGACAGGACAGTGTTGGTTGAAATTATTCAAACATTTTAAAATTAATTCTTGTTGTTTTCATTTCGACTATTTTTGTAGTTTTCATCAGTAGGAATCATCTTCCTTTTTTTTTTTTTTAGATATTACATTTTAAATGTCAGTTTGTGGCATAATGTTGATTTTATTTGTTTATTTTTTTAATTGGGCATCTATTCAGTATATTCGTTTCGAAATTGAGTGAAATTTCATTGAAGTTTAGATTGATTTTATCGTTAAGGCTTTTATAATTTGTACTCGTTTTTTATAGGTTATATGGTATAACAATTTTGCTTATTAATTATTTGCCAGATGTCTTTCCGTGTTGGCTGCTGATATGCAATTTAATTGAGGTATTATCGGAGAAACTGCAAGTTATATAGCGCGATAATATAGTGAGTGGGTATCCAATGTATATGCTGTTAAAATCGTTATTATCAGATACGCATTCAGCAAGCGGGCAAGCAAACACTTAGATAACATTAATGGGGCAAAAGTTTCATTGATTTTATTGGATGATTTCAAGAAGAAGACGAGATAGAAGATGGAAGTAGCAGATTGAAGAATGTCGGGTAATACATGGCAAATAATCACAGACGTCATGGAAGGATGTTGGAAATATATTTGTGATGCAGTGGAATTGTATTAGTCGTTGATGATGAAACTATGTACACAGGGAAAATGAGAGAGGGAAATAGCGAGAGAGAAAGAAAGAGGGTGAGAGAGAGAAAGAAATAGAGCGAAAGAGAGGGATAGAGAGTGAGAGAGTGAAAAAGAGCAAGAGAGGGAGATGGGGAAGAAAGAGAAATGAGCTAATATGTTTTCCAGATCTATGCTTAAAAAAATGAAAAAGAAAATCAATTTCATTTATTTTCATGTAGTCAACCGCCCTGACTTTCTTATCTTCAGATCTTGGAGTTTTTTGAAGTCAGCGCTTGTTTGGCGGGTGTGGGATGTTCTTGAAATGGCTTTGATCGAATCTCTCTACGCATGCGTGACTGCGTACAATCTAGCTATTCGATTTCACTTTTCCTTCTCACTCTTTTCGTTTTCCGTTCCGTTATTTTCACAGTTTTCAGCCAATGAGTGGCTATTCTCCTGTCAGAATTTTCGCCATTTTGATTAACTGCCTTGGTTGTATTTAATGTCTGTGCATTAAATTGTCCTCAATTAAGTAACTGTCTTACTAAACACAATTATAAATAATAACAACTGAGAAAATATCAAGATCTTATTTGAGATTAAAAAAAAAACTATGGAAGATGACGAGTGAAGTAATTTCCGCAGTAATAGATGAGCCTGGAATACCACTTAGGAAAAATAAAAGAGCGCTTGAGGAGAACTGAAATTGAGACCCACATCTCCGCAACCGAAAACTCCGCGGATTTGTCGAAAAGTTATTGAGTTGTAATGTTGTCTTTTTTCAAAATAACCGAGAATTACGAAGGCCGTAGTTATAGTATTGAACGAACAGAAGACTTGGTAGAAGAAAACAAAGAAGGGTTTTCTTAAATACTCATATATAGAACGTAAAAAAACCTTGAATAAATCAATTACTACTCAAATCCTACTCTAATGTGGCTACTTGACATACGTATAAATAACGAGCAATCCATTACCACAGTAGTGGGAAAGAGCAGGAAGTACACTGTGTTCTACTCTACAACAATGAGTCATACTGACACCATGACTCAACAGAATATCCTTTCACTACGTCAATGTGCAACACAAACATAATAACCATCAAACTAATAATTTTCAATGTGTATTTATTTATATATTTCCCGCATATTTACTTATATACTCAAAAAAGACTGTCTTCCTAAGAGAGTTAAGAGTCCCCTGGGTAGAGAACAGGGTGGAGGCGCACGGACTAAAGAGAAACCTGTACGAGTCACTGCGTGCTGAATGTGTGGAAAATGGTTGGACGTGTCATGTGATGCCTATTGAGATTGGGTGTCGTGGGTTTCTGGGACATTCGGTCATTTCCTTCTTTTCGAAAATAGGCATCACTGGCCGTTGGTTTTCTTCAGAATAATATTTCCATTTCACTGTTATATTAAACACATTTGTCGTCACCGTCCTTCTCGTTCTGTTGCTAATCTTTTTCTTCCGACAGAGATTTCCATTTCCCTGGGACATTAAACACATAAAAGATATTGAGTAAAAAGTTATTTATATAATATCAGGAGTAATCAATGAATTATAGATACCATTGAACGTCTGAAAAATATAAAGTGAACGGTTATTTAAAAGGTTAATTGTCCTGCATATTAGTTGTGAATACTTACTCTTCGTTTTATTGAATCAGAGTTTCAAGACTTTGTATCATTCCAGCCATTAAAACTTTCTAATAATTGCCGTCATATTTGACGGCAGGGTACACTAGTATACAGTAATGACTGACTGTATTAAAGTTGGATGTGCAAATGGTGTAACGTCTATCGGTGCGAAGAGTGGAATTGTTATTTCGAGTTCAAATTCTGACTGAGTTTGCTTCTTTTCACTCTGATACCTTTAAATTCAATTACCTCTTGCGATGGGTTATCTAGCAGTACATTCTGTTCTCTCTCGACTTAGGTAGTAGACACTCTAGGAGAACGAAAACTGCAGTCAAAACCCCGTAAATAACAGGAGAGACTGGATTCCTTTGCTTTGGTAGGTCAACCAGTCTATGAGAAGGCCAGCTCTAAATTCAGAAGCAACCTGAAGAGAGAGAGAGAGAGAGAGAGAGAGAGAGAGAGACAGAGAGAGAGAGAGAGAGAGAGAGAGAGAGAGAGAGAGAGAGACTCCGACATGATATCCTATCCTGGATACACTGCTGTCAGGATATCCTGCCCTTGATACGCTAAAGCCGGTTATTTGCCTGTTTTTGGTGATTGTGCATATGTAAATAGTAGAAACTACAATTTATAATGCTTATTAGTGTTTATACGGTACTATTAATTTTTTTGAGGAGGGAGTAAGTATAATTGTGAACTGATACGGCAATGTTAATCGTGGTGTGGTCGCATTTGTGGACTAATGTGGCAATGGTAATTGTGATGCGGTAGTAATGGTTGGTATTTTTTCCATTTTTCATCAGTTTGACATAAATTGTGATAATAGTTATTTGTTTTCATGCCAGTATTTGGAAATTATTACTGATCATTTGTTTATTAATTTACTAAATTACTAAACAAAGATCAGAAATAATAATTTAATATACAGGGTGACCCAAAAAAACGGGAACTTTTTAACAATCCAATAAAACCAAGAGTGATAGAAGAAAAATATATAAATAAACATATAAATAAATACTTTCACAAAAAACATTCAATTTTTTTTCTTTTAATTTGCAACTTTTCAGTTGTTTTATCCATATTATATATATATATATATATATATATATATATATATATATATATATATATATATATATATATATATATATATATATATACATATATATATATATATATATACATATATATATCGGGTGTAACTGCAAAGTTGTCCAAATTGTGTAAAAGCAAAATTGTCTATTAGATTAAGTTATGAACCGTTGTATCTTAGAAATGATTAAAGGTGACTTATTGGAATTCTCAGAGGGTTTTATATCACTATTGGACACTATTTTGAACAATGCAATGTATACTTAATCTCCAAGAATCGGGCTGAAATCGGTCATAAACGAAAATTATAATGTTCATCATTTATTAATCATAGTTAAAGTCTGCAAGCTCATAAAGTACTGAAATAAAGTTCAGATATATATATATCTTTTGAATTTAAAGGGGTTTTAACGTTTTTAGTTTGTAAAAAGTAGCAACATGATTACGCTACAAGATAATTGGCAAATGTTTGTTTAAAAAAAAAAAAAAAATTTGACTAAAAATATTGACCCTGAAGATGAACAATGATGTTCGAAAGCGCTAGGTCATCGTATGGACAATACTTATTTCGAAATCATTTTCAAATAAAAAGTCTCATTAGAGAATATGAGAAAATTCAAAAGAAAATATGCAAGACTATGTTGTCTTTAACATTCAATACTACATGTTTAAAAGAAAAGTTGCTGCCAAATTACACACACACACACACACACACACACACACACACACACACACACACATATATATATATATATATATATATATATATATATATACAATTTCGGGATTGTTTTATAACGTATTAATGATGATCTTTGCTCTCTCTACCTTTCTAACTTTCTGTTCTGGAGTAACAAGGTGCCTCACAATTTTCAAGTACGATTTCATTTTCAAGTCTTTTTCACTGC
>OZ038506.1:89001058-89053558 GCA_964036315.1 Acanthosepion esculentum | reverse complement strand
CAACGGTCGAAACGTTGTGATAAATATGACAACAAAGATGAGGATACTCGTCCGAACAATGTACATAATACATAATAACTCATCGCAGAAATATAGACACACACACACACACACAAATATATATATATATACACACACATATATATATATATATATATATATATATATATATATATATATATATATATATGAGAGGTAAGTTCGTATGCATCAGTCATTACCTCGCATTGATTTTGCTAGACAAGCATTAACATCTATTGCTGAGCTTCTGTTGGCTTTCATTTCTGTCCGTTTTCTTTTATTTCCCTTTGCTTTGTGCACTTGCTTTTCGGTAGAGTAAAGCGCAAACAACCTGCAGGTCATCTAACTGCGTTGTCTACGCCTCCTGCGGCCACAGGGTTAATTCTAAACACCACAAATAGGTTAACGCCGCACAATAAATAAATCAATAAATAAAACATCCCGCTTCTTATTTTTTTCTATTGTACTTCATTCGGCTGCCGTTCACATTAAGGGCGACCATACATCATTTGATTAGAATGTGAAAGCGAAACAAGAACCAGAGAAAGCGAAAGTGAAAGTAAAAGAATATTTGCAGTAACTGCAGAAATGTGTATAGTCGCTAAAATTAGTCTGTTGAGGGGAGATAAGATATCGCCGAAGAAAACGTAAGGGAACATATGTGTTAAAATATGAAAAAAGTATAAATTTGTAATATACAATAGGTACAATATTGAATTTATATGAAATAGCATAATAAAAAGAAAAGAAAATGGTATGCAACGAACATACAAATAAAAAAAAATTATATACAACAAATAAGGTGGAAATACCAAGGATTATGAATTAAAGTCAACATAAGGAGATGCGGCCAAAAAGAAAGAAAGAAACAAACGTATACCGGTTTCGATACTCGCTCTTCAGAACCTTACCAGGACAAACGTATATATATATATATATATATATATATATAAAATAACTGCAGTACCCAAATAAAATTACATGAGCCGGCAACCAACAAGGAAAGTAACCACAGTACCGTGTCGGTCGTTTATTGTTTGTTTTGAATAGCAACGTTTCGCATGTTGAATATATATATATATATATATATATATATATATATATATATATATATATATATAGAGAGAGAGAGAGAGAGAGACAGAGAGACAGAGAGACAGAGAGACAAAGAGATAGGTAAATAGATCTGTGTCTGTGCGTGTGTGTGTATGTACGTGCGTGTGTAAACAAATATATATTATATGAAATGAATCAAATCCGATATATTCTAATTTGTTTTGCTTAAACGCTATTTGTAGATGGTTATCGATATTCGTGAAAATGCTCTGTTTATTTAATTAAACACTATTGATATTTAATTACATTTACCGGTCGGAATGTTGGAGAAAACTTGCCAGAAAATATGCATCCTTCGGCAGGATTCGAACCTGCACCCCCTATAGGGAACCGCTATTAGAGCAGCTGTGCTCAACCGATTCGGCCATGTGGGACTCGGCGTTGTTTAAGCATACGGGATGCAGGTTCTGCGCATGCTCATTGATGTTGATATGTCGTAAAACTATTTAAACCAAACCTGAATATCGTTAGATATAATAATAGACTTTCATTGATAAAGTACCATCATCGACATAACAGGATATAGAATTAGTAAATACCAACTGCTTATAATGCATGAATGAATTTTTTAAGCATTTCATCTCAAGCAAAACGGAAGTGATACTAGCACACAAGGGTTTGCAGAGAGTGGGAGCAAAAGTAATTCTAGATACTCGATCAATGAATGCCCTATGTTTCCTTGTAAGGAAACGGCTAATATTACCATTAGATTTAAAGACAAATTGCCTCAGTCAATTAAAAGAGGAATAGAGAACAGGGAGAAGCAGAATTACTTTTTTGAGGAGCATTAGTTCTAGTGTTTACAGAGAGCCTCGGTCAACTAGCAATGCGGTAGAGGGAAGGGAGAAAGTATTTGAAAGCATTAGCATTTTAACGGAAGATAAGCAGTCTCAGTCAGCTTTCAATGCAATAAAGTGCAGGGAAAAGCCTTTAGTGTTCAGTGAAAATAAACAACTTCAGTCAACTAGCGGTGGATAAGAATACAGGGAAAAATGGATTCAAGAAAAAGAGCTGAAATTCGAACTCTGATCGCTGACTTCGAGATCCATTCTAGTATTCATTACGCTTCACTGTATTTACTATGTAAACCTTCAAAATTATAAACAGTCCACACGCAGCTTCCTTTTTATACAATCTGTTCTAATGTTTGTAAAATCTGTATGTTCTAAAGTTGTTGTTTTTTTAAAGCTTTTCACCCAAAGCAAGACGGGAGTGCCACTAGCACGCAAGGGGTTACAGAGTGTGGGAGCAAGAGTAGAGAGGCGTGATAGAGGAAAGGATGAAGAGAAGGACGAGGAATTAGATCAAGGCATCTGGAGATGTCGATTGACAATGCATTTGAATATTTGAGGACTATAGCAATCAGGCAAGGAATTAAGAGGAAGGGAGTTCCACAGACGGGAAGTGCGAGACATGAAGCTATTGGAGTGGATGAGACTGCTATATTTAACCGTTTCGACAGTGAAAGGGTGGGACCGAAACGCCAACCTAGTAGCGCACTTATATTCATGCAGTTTGGGAACCAGCAAAAGTAGCTTGTCAGAGTTTTGAAAATTGTATTTCATTTTTTTTACATAAATAATTTCATTTTTTAAGCATATCACCCCAAGCAAGGCGTGGGTTCCACTAGCACGTAGGGGATTACAGAAATTGAGAGCAGGAGTAAAGAGGATGTTTGAGGAAAGAATATAGAGAAGGACAGGGATAAGGATAAAAGGCATCAGAAGATGTCGATTATTGTGGAGTCCTCCTTCTAAAGAGTCTATGTTGAACCCTTCCGCCTACTATAAGATTAGTACGAGAGAAGGCCTTGGGGGAAGAGTCGAATAGATTGAACATTGGGTCAACCGACACACACTCACTAGTCGTGTAATACTTTTCTGTTGTACTTACTGTTTATTATATGATATATCTGTAACACTTGTTTTGTTATTTCTTTAACCATTTACAACATCGATTGATATTACATTTGAATATTTGAAGATTATAGCTATCAGGGAAGCAAGTAGAAGGAAGCAAGCACTGACATGAAGTCCGAGAGGAGAAGCTGTTGGAGTAGAAGAGATGGCTACGTTTAACCGTTTCGATAGTGAAAGGGTGGGACCGAGATGTCAACCTAGTAGCACGCTTAAATTCATGCAGTTCGGGAACCAGCGACAGTAGGTCAAGAAATTTAGTATCTGAAATAATGAAATTAAAACAAAAGTACCTGGACTAGGGGTAGTTTCACCCACCACGGCAAACTGCTACAACTCCAAAATATTAACCTTAAATAGGTCATGTACGTAAATGACCTCGTCAGATCGAATTATTCATATGAATGTCATGTATTGCACCAAATACTTTTATCTATCTTTATATATATATATATATATATATATATATATATATATATATATATATATATATATATATATATATATATTATGAATTAATTGATTTAAAATGTGTTTTTTTTCGCTACACAGTGATAACCATGTTTCAAAAATGGAAACTAAAAGCTTCGAATTTAATTTTGTTATTAAATTAAAGACATTAGTTCCATTTCCTCGTCAACTCCAAAATTCGCTTGACGAGGATATGGAACTAATGTCTTTGGTTTAATAACAAAATTAAATTCAGGGGCTTTAGCTTCCATTTCTGAAACATGGTTATCACTGTGTAGCAAAAAAAAACATATTTTAAATGAATTAATTTATAATATTAATGCTCTGTAAATTTACATTTAGCACTATTGTGTAAAAATAAAAATATCTATAAGAACACCGGATTTTACATCTTACTGTTCTTTCTTTTTATTTATATGTATGTATATATATATATATATATATATATATATATATATATATAATTCTCAAGATGTGTGTGTGTGTGTATGTATGTACGTGTGTGTGTGTGTATGTGTGTGATCGGATGTTGTTTATGCGTTTCCACACTTTTCATCCAATTTCGATGATTTTTTTTTGTTTGATAGATGATTCTTCAGTGCCTGTTTTTAGTCCAAATTTACTGGAAAAAATTACAACCTTGAAAATGAAAAATCGAAATAACTGAATTTTTTTACACTTTGCGCAAAAATCAAAGGCAAAAATTTAATATCTGTAAAAAACAGCGTCCAATCAATTTAGAGAGTTGAAATCTAACGTAAAAGATCATTAGAATTATAAAAAAATTATATTATAAATAAAAATTATCCTATATTATTATTATGATGGTCCATTGAAGAGGTTCTTTCCTTGCAAGATTTAGAACGCAAAAACGGTCCTGTTTAGGGCTGCCCCCATTCAAATTGTAACCCCCCCCATTTGGGAATGTGACTCAGTTGCACCCAAATGTTGTTACTAACATTGATTTTCGGATGGGCTGATTTTAAAATTAAACCGCTCTAATTGAACGGCAAAAATTCCAAGTAATGAAACACCCGGTCGATGACGGGTTACACTGCTAGTAATATCTAAACTCTCATCAGTACCCAATAGCTTTCTAAGATTGAATCACTGGAAAACTGTAGCCATGAGCGTGGGCCATTTTTCTTCTGGCGCTACATATACATATGTAGCGCCAGAAGCGTCTTAACGTTGCTTAACGTCGCTGATCCTACGGGAATTCAACGTTTCGACATGATATAGTTGTAAGCCATTTTACGCTTATAGCAAAGCACACAGCATCTGGTATTTCCAAGCGGTCACCCATCAAGATAACGACCAGTCTCAAAGTTGCTTAACTTTGTAGTTCGTACAGGAACACAATGTTTCGACGTGATATGGCTGTATTGGTATGGGGTTTGCTTGACAACCTAACTGTCAGGGTTTCAATTCTCTGTAGTTCATGCGCACTGCTGATGAGTCCCAAATATAGGACGAAACGGCCGTCCTGTGCTTTCTGCATTCTGTTGAGGTTTCTTTCAGACTCAATGAATTATTATTTTTTTTTTTATTTATATATATATATATATATATATATATATATATATATATATATATATATATATATATATATATATATATATATATCTTCAAAGAACATTTTATCAAAGAAAAATAAGGATATAAAAGTAAGTTAAATAATTCCAAAATATAAAGCTCAATAAACTTATTTTGATAAATTTATAAGAATAAATATACAACATTCGAACAAAACTTTTTATTTTTATATAATAATGGTTTAGTGGTACAACCCTTCGAGATGGATTCATACCATTCCCATTTGCGCGTAAAGGAATATAACGAATTTAGCGGAATTGTAACTCGGCTATTCGAGTAATAATTGCGAGTAGCTATAGATAGCATCACCCGCAAATCCAAGCTAGAGCCTCTGGTATTCCCAAGATCGAGGTACTAACCAAAATCGACGTTGTTTAGCTTAAAGCTTAAAGCGATATCACCTGCCTATCCAAACTTACACCAGCTGGTATCCTCAAGCGGTCACGCATCTATGGACTGGCCAGGCTCGACATTGCTTAACGGTGTTTCAACGTAATACGACAGTAAGCCATGCCACCCACACATCCAAGTTTAAAGCAACTAGTATTCGCAAGCGATCACCCATCAAGATATCGACCAGGCTTAACGTTGCTTAACTTCGATGATCCTACGGGAATTCAATGTTTCGACGTGATATAGTTGTAAGCCATTTTACGCTTATAGCAAAGCATACAGCATCTGGTATTTCCAAGTGGTCACACATCATGATAACGATCAGGCTCAAAGTTGCTTAACTTTGTTGCTCGTACAGGAACACAATGTTTCGACGTGATATGGCTGTAAGGTATTCTACCCTCATAACCAAGCATACGAAATCTGATATTTTCAAATGATCACCCATCAAGATAGCGATCAGGCTCGACGTTGCTTAACTTTGTGGATCGCACGGGATCACAGTTTCGTCGTGATATGGTTGTAAGCCATTCTACCCTTATAGCAAAGCATACAACACCTGGTACTTCCAAGCGGTCACCCATCAAGATACTGACCAGGCTCAGCGTTGCTTAACTTCGATGATCGTACAGGAACACAGTGTTTCGACGTGTTATGACTGTATTCTACTCTCATAGCCAAGCATACGGAACCCGGTATTTTCAAATGGTCACCCATTTATGTACTCACCAGGCTCGACTTTGCTTAACTTCGGTGATCTGAACCGATGTTTCAATGTGATATGGCAGTAAACCATACTACCCACATAGCCAAGAATGCATCATCAGATATTTTTACCCATCTAAATACTGAGAAGGTTCGATATTGCTTAACTTCGGTGATTGTACAGGATGTGACCGTAAGACCTATAAACACTATCTCACTATTACCATTACGGCTTCTTATATTACCTTTACTAGTACGTCTAATATGTGCATCGGTCAGTAATAACTTGCGATCTCTGAACAGTGATTGATTAATGGATCTGTGTTGCCTTTTACTTTATTTACGGTTTATCAACCCTTTGTGGGTTATTTAAAGCCGAAACGTATTTCGGATTACTGGAGGTTTCTTACAGAAGCCGGTTGTCCCAAGCGGTTCGGAACATTGATTTTCTGAGGAAAATTCATTCCATATCGCTATCACTTACGTTGATGGATATTACATGATAAATAAAAAGCACAAAATGGCGTTGAATGATCTTGAAATGTTGAATGTAAACGTGGAAGCTGGAATGAGGGCGCGAAATGGATGGATGGAAAACGTTAGAAGGAAAACAGATTAAATAGTAAAAAAATATAATTGAATGCCAGAAAGAAGAGAAAAGAAATAAAAAGGAAAGAGATAAAGTAAAGAATGCTAATAAGGAGAATGATATTTGCTAGTGAGATTGGGTGGATAAAAAGTAAATGAAAAAATAAAGACGAATGAATTATATGAATGAAAAGGGAAAATAAAAGAGAATACGTAAAGGAAGAACTACGCCTACATTGAAAGAATGATAAATCACACTGAATGAAAAAAGGAGAAATGAATGCGAAAGAAACAAATAAGGGAGAGAAAGGACAACGAATGAGAAGGAAAAGAATTGAAAAAGAAGGAGAAAGAATGAACGAAGGAAAAGAAAGAAAGAAAAGAATGAAAGTATGAGAATGAATGTAGGAAAAAGAATAGAATAAACAACGAGAATGAAATGATTGAACAAAAAGAATGGAAAGAAGGAAAGAAAGAAAGATGGAAAAATGAGAAAGATTGGATGAAAAAAGAAAGCAAAAAAATGAGAAGGAAAGAAAGAAACGGGTGGAAAAAAAGGAGACAGAAGGAAAATAATAAGAAAGAAAGAAAGAACAAAAATATAATGAAGAAAGGAAAAGGATGGAAAATGAACGAGAATGAAATGAATGAACAAAAAAGGGTGAAAAAAAACGAAAGAAAGAAAGGATACAATAAATGGGAAAGAATGAATAAAGGAAAAGAAAGCAAAACGAATGAGAAGGAAAGAAGAAAAAAGAATAGAAAACGAAGGAGAAAAAAGAAAATAATAAGGAAGAAAGAAAAGCATAAAAAAGTATTAGTATGAAAAAAGGAAAAAGGATGGAAAATGAATGAGAATGAAAGAAGGAAAAGAATAGAAAAGAAGGACAACAACGAAATGAAGGAAAAAGTATGAGAAGGAAAGAAGGAAAAATGAAAAAAGAAGGAATGAGAAATTATGAAAAAAAAGAAGGAAGCCTAATGAGAAAGAAAGAAAGAAAGAAAGACATTTAGAAAGAAAGAGAGAAAGAATGAAAGAAATAAAGAAATGATGACATAAACACATTAAAAATAGCAAGGGAATTTAAAAAATAATTATTTACTGAAAAGAAAGAAAGAAGAGAAAAAGAGAGAAGGAAAGAAAAAAGAAAACGGGATTATCTCCCTTGTTAGATCAACAAAATCAATACATTTCGAGGGGTGTACTGAAATGTTGTTCAGTCAACAGATTAAAAATAAAATGAAAGCTCATTTGATTGAATTTTGGTATAGTGTCCAGCTAACGAATGTCCAGCACACTCTCGTAAACCAACGTAATTTAACGTACCAAGTAAATGCAAGCGTTTCAAAATGCGACGTTATACTAAAAGCAATTGACTTATTCATTGATTACTAGAAAAATCTATAAAGGTACAGTTAGTCGGATTAATATCAGATATACAACGAAGCTATACCCAATGGAAAGAATGGCGTTGGTATCCGAGAAGTATTTATTATCGATGGAGACTATCTTGCGAGCATGAAAAATGCAAATGGTAGACTATTGATGGCAGGCAGAGATAGAAAACATTAGGGAAAAAAGAAAGCTAGAAAAAAGGACTAACGATATTTTAAATAAATAAACTGGAAATTCTGTCTGTCGATCTGTGTCCTTTAACTTCGACCATACTTGCTCTACATAAACATATATCTTTTTGGATCTCGGGATTGGAAAATGCCCTACTTCTGGTGTTTGAGCAACCAACATTGGCATTTGTGTCCGGATGAAGAAGAAACAGTTTTCAAATTTTAAAATAACTGAAAAAAAGTACTAGTTGTAAAAGATTTTAATTAATATTGAATTTAAAATAACGCAAAAACTTTGTGAATTTTAACACTTTTGTTTTCAATTCAGTTTAAAATATCTCCAAAACATTTTTGTTTGAATTGCGGAAATCGATTTTATCTATTTAAAATGCCAAAGAATCAGTGAGATTTTGAAGTTCCTCAGAGTTTGTGATTTGAAGAACTCAACTCAATTGAAATTCCACAGCGTTTGAGATTAGAAGAATTCAATTTTCGGCCTCAATTATGATTTCAGCCCAAGTCAGTGTTTCGGCCCATATCCGTCTTTTGGTAGGAACTGGACCCGAATTTGAGTTAAAATGAAGTTTTTGAAATTCATTGAAGTGAATTGAGGTATTTAAATTTATTTCCTCTAATTGTCATGGAAAAATCGAAAACCAGAGTTCTAAGGCAAAGGGAGCGAGAAGAGCATAAGGAACACTCGAGGAGAAGCTAGGAGACTTGCAAACCACAGAACATCAAGTGCATGTGAAACACTAGAGAAGGTGCAAACAAGGATCGAAGCAGATATTTCAAGGAAGAGAAAGTCGAGTACTGCAGGTGACGGTGAAACTTCATCAAGGTGAGAAGCAGATACAGCAAGGGAGAGAAGATCAAGAGCTACAGAGTATGACTGTCACATGTTATCAAGGAGAGAATCAGATGCTTCCAACCACAGAAGACCTTAGATCTTTGGAGACACCTGATGAAAGACACGCCAAATAGGTTAGTGCGAAAAGGAATATAAGCTGTCCAGTCTTTCAATACAATGGTGACACTGACTATCCAAATCATCGAAAGATATCTATTGGATAAATGATCATTCAGTGTAAGCATGGTAATGTTCACAGATTCAAGAATGAACCAGATGAAATTGGCTTTAACAAAGCAAAAATACAGCTGGAAGACCTACTAGTGGACCTAGAGATATTGGTCTCACTTTTGGATAGTAACTAAGCTGAATCAAGCATTTCGTCCAAAACATCAGAAGCTACAATAACTGTTTTGCAATGACCTCATATGGAGCCAAAAATGCTACCCTAGCAGGATGGAAAACAACCTTCAGAATTCAGGGCAGAAGCTAGTTTTAGTAATAAGAAAAAGGAACATTTCGTTACAAACAAAGAAATATTTCTGGAACTGCTATGTAGCACCAATCTTCCTGTATGGCAGTGAAGGTAGATGAAGAGAAATCTTGAGGCAAAATAAATGCGGTTTTACACAAGGATGTTTAGAATACCATAGACTATGAGAGGACCGAGGAAGATTTAATGCAAACAGAAACAAATAGTACAATTATACATCAAATTATAAAGAGACAGTTGGAATTTTGGGGTCACATAATAAGACAAGAAAGCTTGGTAAATTTCGCACGTACAGAAGACTTTAGAAAGTAGCCTGCCTCATGCGCTTAATGGTAGAACTGGAAGAGTGAAGGTTAGTTAGAAAACCAAGCATTACTGAGAATTATGAAAGATAAGAAGTTGTGGAGAGCCATGATGGAAAACGATCTAAAGGTTCCCGGTATATATTATAAGAAAAGACTATTACATGTAAATGTAATAAATAATTGTATTTTGAATATGGGGAGCAATGCGATTGAATGTGTAAGCCATATAAAGGAGAAATAAAGTCACTATGAACAACAGAATAAAATAGAAAGGGTAGCTTCAGTCAATATCGACAGTGGAAGCCTAAATATATTCGATAAAGTGAAAGTAATAAAGAATATAACGCATAAATTTATAATAAAAGTAAAGTAATAGATAATCACTATTGAATAAAATACAATATTACAGATAGAAATATAGATAAAACGGTTGTAACGTCTATATGAAAAATGATGGACGATGTGAAAATAACAGGCAAAAGCGTAAAAGAAGCCAAAAGACTGAAAGTGAAAGTGAAAGTAGATATGAAAGTAGAAGTGAAAGTGAAAGTATAAGATGGAGTTATTCTAAAACAGAGAAAACAATAAACGATCTGGTTTATAAACAAGAAAAGTATAAAATAAGAAATTCAATATTGTATTATTGGTCAATAACCCGTAGAACCGCACAGCACTTCTTAAGCATTAAACATGTACACACCAGTGAGTTAGAAAGATAGGTGACTTGGCTTAAAACCTTTGCTCCTTTTCTTCGATACTGATGTTTGTTTTGAAAATCAGACACCCTTTCCCAACATCCTGCATTCGATCGGTTTATGCTTGCGTTTGTATTTCCGCCATGTCTCTCTGGTCATGTATGTATCATTAGTCTTGTGTATTAGAGCGTGAGTAAAAATATGTTTGTTTTGCAAGTTGCTCGTCAGTTTGTTTTTGCGTTCATACATCTACATTGATGACTATCATCCCCACATACAGAGACAATATGAATGTGTCTTTTCTTTGTAACCAGATCTGCATCGATTGCATCAAACGCGTGTACGCTGGCCATCTATTAAGAGCAAACATGCATCCATACGCAATGTGTGTACATATATATATATATATATATATATATATATATATATATATATATATATATATATATATATATATATATATATATACATATATATATATGTATGTAGAGAGAGAGAAGGATGAAAAGAGAGACAGGCATAAATACTAATATGCATATTACGAAATAATATGAATGTAAAACCGAACGCGATGCGTTAAGGAAAAGGCGATGGGAACCTGGGCGCAAATTGATCATGGAAAACTCAGATATTAGAGCACTTTCTATATATTTGCCCTTTTAATAAATTACTATCTCTTTTTAATTAAAACTGAATTCTTTATGTCGAAAGTTTGTGCAATTTTAAATAAAAGAGAAAAAGAATATAAATACTTAAGATGAGCGTCTGGTTAGCAAGCCTGTGGCCGAAAGGTTAAGGCACATCACGCGAAATGATGGTTACGTATAGAATACAGGTTCGATTCCTGTCGGAGAGCGAAAATTTTCTATGAAAATTCCTCGGACATTCAGGCCGGTAAATGTTATTTAATACTGTTTATTATAAAACAGAGCATTTGCTTAAATACTTGTATCTATAAAAAGAACGTTAAACATAATATAAATGTCTTTAAATAAATTGTCGGACTATGTCCAATTCTAAAATATATATATATATATATATATTGTCATAAGGCTAGGGAAACATTTAACGAAGGGGATTATTTAGATGAAAATTATTCGGTTAGGTTAAATATAAAACAAAATATCCTATAAATCTGATTTGCGATGCACGACACATTTATAAATTAAAACAATCGCGAAAGTCGAATGAATTAATTCATCAGAAAATAGGCAGGAGTTTAAAAAGAGAAGGAATTCATAAAAATAAAAATAAGCAACTTAAATATAAAGCAGATAACAAAACGAATCACTGACAGATTGAAGGAAATGAGCCAATAAACACCTAAAAAGAAAACTACAAATTTAAAAACAACGAACTATTTTAGCAAATTTAATGAAGAACATAGAAAACATTAAGAGACTTCTTTCGAAAATGAAGAGGTCGCCTTCAGGAGACGGTGAATTTACATGAAAGACAACACCGAAAAATTAAAAAAAAAAAAAGAAAGAAAGAAAGAAAGAATGAATGAAAGAAAGAAAGATAGCACAGAAAAAAGGAGATTTTTATCCGAGGGTCTCAATGGCGTCTTCGAGTCTTGAAGAGTATTAGTTAAGCCAACAAACAATTTACGCTTTTTTTTTTTCGCGAATCCTATTTACTGAACTTGGCAAACGACTCAGCGTGTAGCTGGCAGGCAATAGGTTTTTTGATTTGTCGACACTAGAGGGCGCCCTATTGTCGAAGGCGTGTTTATTTGTGTACTTCTTAAGCAGTGCCCAAACGACACTGGTTTTACTTTCTGTTATGCAAAGTAGAAAAAATACCTTGGTGTTCTATTATTTTTCACTCAACAATAAAGCTTCTGAATAATTACTTACTTAGCTTATGTAATAAACACTTTGAACACACACACATACACACACACACATACACACACACGAACACACACACACATATATATATATATATATACATATATATATATATTATTACACAAGAAAAGTAACATAAAAATGTAACCGCAGTACCTTGTCAGTTGTTTGTAACGAAAGTTGTGAGTGTGTCTCTGTATGTATATATATATATATATATATATATATATATATATATATATATATATATATATATATATATATATATATAACACACTCACTCGTTACAAAAAACTCACAAGGTACAGCGGTTATAGTTTTATGTTACTTTTCTTGTGTATATATATATATATATATATATATATATATATATATATATGTGAAGAAAGTCTTAAAGTGTGCTATATTTATGGGATAAAGTGCTTAATATCAGAGATAGAGCGTGTGTAAATATGAAAGTGGACATGGAAGTCAGCACTTTGATGCGACAGTCTGTTTCATGCAAGTGCAATCGTCAGGCGATTGCACTAGCATGAAACAGACTGTCGCCTCTAAGTGCTGACTTCCATGTCCACTTTTATATATATATATATATATATATGGATTTACAACCACCCGGCTCTCCAGAAGATTGACTCTGCATTTAAATAATACTAGCTCCATTAAACAACATATTAAGTCACATACTGTTTCCCTTACGCAATCTGATATACGTAAAATACTTGTAGAAAATACTAAAATTATAGATAAACATACAGACATTAGACGCCTTAAAATCTTAGAGGCATTACATATTAAAAGAAAAAGACCTCTTATTAATCGTATAGATTATAATATATCTGGTAATATATTGCAATGTTTATAATATATTTAAATTTTGTAGCGTATTCTTCGATCTTTTGGCTTGTGTATTGGAAATCTTTTTCACGCTGTCACATGATAAAAATCTACGCCATGCACGTGATATAACATCATCGCGTCTTTTGAATTTAAAAGGAATTTAACGTTTTTAGTTTGTAAAAAAGTAGCAACATGATTACGCTACAAGATAATTGGCAAATGTTTGTTTAAAAAAAAAAAAAAAAAAAAAAAAAATTTGACTAAAATATTGACCCTGAAGATGAACAATGATGTTCGAAAGCGCTAGGTCATCGTATGGAAAATACATATTTCGGAACTATTTTCAAATAAAAAGTCTCATTAGAGAATATGAGAAAATTCAAAAGAAAATATGTAAGACTATGTTGTCTTTAACATTCAACACTACATGTTTGAAATATATATATATATATATATATATATATATATATATATATATATATATATATATATATATATATATACAGAGACACACTCATAAGTTTCGTTACAAACAACTGACAAAGTACTGCGGTAAAATTGTTATGTTACTTTTCTTGTGTTCTTATAATTTTCTACTTTTCTGAAAATAAATATGTAGAAATTCTCCGAATGTTCTGCATGTCTGAGCGTTTTCGGCTAGTCGTTTAGCCATCATCAAGGATAATTTTATTTTTAATTTTAACTAAATGTATGGATTTTTGATATGTGTATCTAGAGATAAATGAATGTTTTATTTTCCAAACACGATCAGCAAACTGTAGACGAGTTCATAATTGATAAGAACACAAGAAAACTGTTCTAGTTCCACGTGCCATACCTAATGGATGTCAGTTATCTGTTATCTCCTGTTAAATCCCCTCTCCAAGGTCTCCGCTGCCTTAAACACGTATTGAACTCACACCTTTTTGGGTCCTGTCACTGGATCAAACCAACGCCTTTATCCATTGTGCCATGTGTTTAAGAACACATGGCACAGTGGATAAAGGTGTTCAATACCTGGTAAAGTCAGGGGAGAACTTGGAGTGGGAAATTAGCAGGAGATAATTGTTAACTGACATCCATTAGACATGGCACGTGGAACTAGAACAGTCTACACCCAGCGAACGAAATAAAGGGTTCAGTTCGACATTCCAACCACCTGAAGAAGGCCGGAGCGTACAACGGCCGAAACGTTGTGATAAATATGGCAACAAAGATGAGGACGATAGTCCGAATAATGTAAATACTGTACATAAAACCTCATCTCAGAAATATAGACAGAAACACAAGAAAAAGTATATAAAAAATTAACCGCAGTACATATAAACTTATATATAAAAGGGATATCTTGTCAAATATACAATTATATATATATATATATATATATATATATATATATATATATATATATATATATACGTAATTTTGTCTTAACTCAGCACCTGAAGATTGCGTTGTGCATGAAACTCCGAGTCGTCATACCAGTGATGAAAAATATGTATATTTATTAATATATAGTTCATAGCTGTGTTATACTGCATCGAGCACTATTTTATTGACACCAGCACGCAATGTGTGATATTATATATTCATATTTATATAATTGTCTATTAGAGCAGCCATTCTTACTTTTACAGTTTGTAGATTACCGATAAAGCAATGTGATTAAACTTTTGGTTATACTTTTCTTGCATTAGTACAAGTGATTTCTTTTCTCGATATACAGTATGTAAGAACTTTCAAATGACCTTTGCACCCAGCCAATCTCTTAGTTATTATCAAGTATGTGTTTTAGTTTCTTTGAATATGCAGATTATTTTATAGCAATAGAAATGTTTTAATTCCAGCACACGTTTAGCGTATTGTGGTCGTGTTTCTAATTGATATTATTAAGAGATGGTTTCTTCATTTTGTTTATTATGAAGGCTTCCATAATTTGCAAGCGTTTTTTGCAGTTAGACGAGTGTATTATGTTGGTGTTTTCTACTATAATGTTGCGGAAGGAGGTTGATATATCTCCAGATTTCTTTAAATGGGTTGTAATGGAGGTGCAAGATAATGTAGTGGGGTAAACTGTGTAAAAAGCGAAGAAAAGCAATAATCTTCAAACACAGCTCTAAAAATTCAAATAAATTTGCCATTGAGTGTAAAATAATATGTTTTGTTTTGTTGTGGAGTACACTCCGGGTAACTCTATAAACTCGTCCAATACTATAAAGAGTTCCATGATATCAGGTCGGTGGGAGTTAAATGTTGTTAAATGGTAGCTGGCTGCCAGGTTCTCGACTGGCTTGTCGAACTCTCTGACTTTGGGCAGAGAGTAACCCAGACAAGGCTAATGCCTACGCGCAGCGTCTCATCAGGGGAGAGAGACACACCCGAATTTTTGCCCGAACATACTAGCTCAGAATCACCCCACGTAAAAACACGCCTTGTGCCACATCCTGCCTTGTAGGGGAGTTTTGGTAAATACTAGTTGATTCGCAGTCTGTCCCAGGCTCGCGACAAGACAATACTTCTGTCTTCGGAGAGAGGGTGACAAGACCTCCGTCTTCTGGCAGAGGGTGACAGTCGGGGTTCTCTCTTCGGATAGAGATTCGGCAGAGAAAAAACAAACAAGTTGGAGTCAGGCAGTTTGCTGTTTGGCTTATTACTGACAATACCTCAGACTTCGGGACGAGTGTGACTCGGTCGGGGCTCTGTCTTCGGATAGATATTCGTCTGAGATAAATAGACCAGTACTGTACCCGAGCTCGCTTTTGCGGGGGGTGGGTAAATTTTGGCCAATGGCCTGGGTGGAAAAGCTCGGGTTCCCCACATTAAACTTGACTCTGTGTCGCATCTAGTCCGGAGTGAGGCGACGGTTAAATACCCGATGAATCGCAGTCTGTCCCAGGTTCGCAACAAGACAAGACCTTTGTCTTCGGAAACAGGGTGGCAACAACACCGTCTTCGGGCAAGGCTGACTGTTGGGGGTCTGTCTTCGGTTAGTGACTTGGCACAGAAAACCAGAGAGGTACTGTACCCGAGTCTATTTGAGAGGATGCTGGGAAAATTTTGAACAGTGGCCCAAGTGAAAACGCTCGGGTTCACCACATAAAACTTGACCTTGTGTCGCATTTAGTCCGCAGTGGGGTGACTGGTAAATACCAATCGTATTGGAGTCAGTCTCAATGCTCACTAGACCGGCGTTGCGGCAATATCCTAAGCATTACGTATAGAGAATATTTACGAATTACATTACCCCAAGTACGAGTGTATGTTATAATAATAACCATTATTGAGGAAAGTTTCCATCCATTCAGTTGGTTCAAGGAATTGTGTTAGTAGGGGGAGTAGATTATGTGTGAGATTGTTATATTGAAGGAACACAATCTACGATATGTTATGTGTGCGTAGCGCAAATAAAGAAACAAAAGAAGACTGCTAAATATCAGCGCAAGTACAGTTAATGATAACTAAATCCCAAATATGCTGTGTTTTATTTCTCGTCGCTTATTTTCATAATATAAACCATTCAAATTCTTGTTTTGAAAATATTTTTAAAGCGAGTAGTATTTTTACAAAGGATCTTTATGTATGTATGTATGTTGCGGCATTCACCCTGGATCGGTTAAGCCGGCTCCTTCCAAGGAATTCACCGCGTCCGGAACGAAGGCCGACCAAGCACGGCGATCCGTCGCCAATGCTGAAACGAGCGACAGCCATTCCCGATTCCATTGGCGGCGAATTCTTGAAACGGAGTGACAATGCAGTTTGAACTTCACACGCGGTCCCCACACCTCGCGTGCTATCCCAGTGGAGGGAGGAATATGCTCTTACTTGCCGCAGAATTTCCACAGACGCAGAGGCAGGAGTAACCAAGAGGTCGCCGGATGCCGGTGCAGACGCCGAATGGTTTTGAATTCAGAGTTGACCTTCTCATGGACCAGTTGCCATCCAAGGCTATAGAACCCAGTCTGTCCTGCTATTTACCCATAGTTGGAGGGAGAAGAAGAGGATTCACATCTTTCCCAAGGGTGTTAGCACGTAAGTGAATGTAACGGATTCGAACTCGGCTCTCCGATTCTTCAATCCAAGCCGTTATCCATTAATCCACCGTGCCTCCTAAAAGGATCTTTAGCGCTCAATATGCTTACTGGGGAGTCAGAAATTGAGAAATCCTTGTTAACCACAACCTGTTCGAAGTGGAGTCACGGTGGAGTAATGGATCCCGGCTCGGGTTGAGGAATCAGAGAGCCGAGTTCGAATTCCAATCGAATCCATTACATTCACTTACGTGCTAATATCCTTGGGAAACTTATGGATCCTATTCTTCTCTCCACAGCTATGGGTAAATAGAGAATAGGCTTCTATAACCTTGGATGCAGAAAGAAATGGCAATCTACTGCCTCGTCAGTCATGTATCGAAAGATATATGATCGCCTAAGCGTGTATCGCACATATCTGACTGGCTGTTCGAAGACTACTGAAGACTAGTTTATTAATTTAAGTTACTTTATAAAAAGGAAACTCTCGTATTACAGGTTAAAAGATAGATTTATTAAACTTAGAAGATTTATTGCTTAACAAATATAATTAGCCAATTAATATTGATTATTAAGGAAGAAACAGATAATTTTTTTTACTGGATGTGAGCTTTCATTTTTTGAGCATACGACACAAAAATAGTTGTCTGCTTTTTCAATGCTCCCGGGCAGAGTCTAAAAATAAAGTTCGCTGATTGGTCAGTAAATCCTAATGTGGAAATTTAAATTTTACATTCGTGTGACCTTTTTTTTTCCCCCCGCAAAATTCATCTGATGTTTGAGTGATCGTACTTTCGCACAGAATTAAGATCTTAGCTGTACTTTTTAAATCTATTATTTTTTTATATAATTTTAAACTGGGTTTTCCAGTAAGTCTTCTTGATAGACATATAGTTGTATATATCTCTGTTGCATCAAGTATCATCTTCGCCTGTTAAAAAACTGTCCAGCACTCACTGCCATTTGGGAGGATTTATGTTACATAGTAGTGGAGCATTCTTTCATGTGAAGGTTTTCAAGTGTGTGAAAAATTATGCCAGGAATATACATGAATTAGGAAGACCGTCAATGAAATTTGTTCAGCTTTTTATTACTCATAGAGCATTTGTTTCCATCATTTTTTGGCGAATGAATATTGCATTAACAACTTCTCCAGAATAACGATGTTATTCACAGACAAATTTATTTAATCGACAAAGGTGGGAAGAAAATAGATTCATACATTTACAAATGATATCTGCCCGTAGGTGAATGTAAAAAAAAAAAAAAACGACCAGTATTCGGAGTCTCTATTCACAGGGTTATAAGATTGATTGAGTCATTGATTCGTTTTTTTACGGGTTATCAACCCTTTTCAGGTTATTTAAAGCCAAATAATATTTTTAGACTGTAACAATATTTTTAGAGATAGTAATTATTTACTGATAAAAGACTTACTATTTAACCCATAGATGGGGAGAAAATTTAGATTCAGACCTTTTCATCAATATATTTGTGCGTACGTTAATATAACGATTTCAAACTTGGCTCTCTGATAAACCATTAACAGTCGTTATGCATTTCACCATCCGCACATCCAAGATAACCGTACCTGGTATTCCCAAGCGGAAACCCGTCTAGATACACAAGAGTGTTGATCTTGTTTAATTTCGGTGAACGTATAGGAACCGGTGTTTCAACATTATATGGCCGTAACGTATGTTTGTAAAAATGATATTATTAAAGTCTCCGTATCCTTCTTGGAATATAATCTGAATAAATTGAACCACTTTAACGCTTGGTTTCATAATATACTGAAGGTAGGCAGATGTTAGCAAGTTGAAACGGTAGACTCATAGTATTATGCAGAGAAAAGCCTTCATTCAAACGTGCCGGGAACTTTTGCATCTACGTAAGAGTTGAACAAGGAGCATCCAGAACGTGACGTTATGCTTTAAAATCTTGGGAAGCGTGAAAATTGCTTTGTAGTGAGTGAGTTTTGGGAAGGAAACGAAGGACGTTTTAAAAATAGCGGCAGAAATGATCAAGCACGTCCTAGAAGTGTTTGCGGAAATGAAGGCTCTCGTCATTCGTGCTTCTGTGACGATTCTGGGTTTTCGCGGCGAAACAAATCTAATGGAAGCACGAGGCTCTTGCAGTTAATATACAGCATACACGCTTAACACCATAATCAAAAGTAGAAGCACTATCAACGTCGAATACATATATATATATATATATATATATATATATATATATATATATATAGCATAAACATTTTGATCAGACGATTTAGGTTCGCAGCAATCGTCTGTGTTTCCCCACTGGTGTTTTTTTTTAAATACATTTGTCGTATTACTAAGCGAGTCGACAAACATCAGGATATCTCAAACGGTTTGCTGGGTGTTTCAATTTAAATTACAGCGACATTTAGTAGAGAAATAAGAATCAAAAGTGTGGCATTTCCGGAGGAATACATAATTACGACTCCCGCAATTATCTCATAGGACCAGTACTGTAATGAGAATAAAAATAATCCAAATTTGTAGATTAAATTAAAAGGCTTTAAAATTATGTCAGACGAGTCTGGACAAAAGTGCAGGTAAAATACAGGTTACGTCTAAAATACTTTATGATGAGATTTTAATTAGATGAAGACAGCATTGCCACTAATTTATTGCTATTATGTGGGAGGTATTTCTGCTGCATCTTGTAGTAGAAATTCTATTCGGTCATCTAGCACAGACATTCAAAAGTCTATCACGCCAACAACTACAGTTCTGCATCAAGGTAGGGTTGTCATTAAGGAGGCAATAAAGGTGGTTTTTCTGTGGAAACTTTTATTCCAGATTTGTTTTTTTGCTATATAATTAGTGGAGTGGTGAATTCCAACAGAGACACAAGAAATTTAATCCTGACAAAATCCTTCCTTTTTGGAAATTTTAATCTGAAGATTAAAATCTTGAAACTATATATTTTACGATGGAAATATATCATCTAGCGTTCTCGTCACCATATTATGATGTTGACGTATGATGGCCGTCCATGCCTGAGTCAATACCACTTGTGCCTGAGCGACAAATTATATGCATCCAAATGGCTAGATATCCAGAGCAGATTAATCTAAAGTTCTTGTTTTGTTCGCTAACAGTGTCTTCCAATGCGCATTTGGCGTTGAAGATTGTAGAACAATCAGGGATGGGTCAATAGAGCTTGAATTTAATTGGATGTTGTCTCCAGGAGATTTTAAGTATAGTTCTCAGCATCCGAATGTAAGTTCCATCAAGCTTAGGGTTTTAGTTAATATCCAAGCCGTGGAACTATACCTTCAAACCGCCTTTATAGTAGCTCGAGAGTATCTCCGTTTGAGGTTGTCTGCTAGATCAAATTTTCAGATTACGTCCACTTTTACCTTTAGACTTTAGTAATGCAAATTTCACATATTTTCAGTAGAATTTATTCCGCTTCTCAGGTATGTAAAAGATTCGTCAGATTTTATTGATTCCCCTTAGATAGTTTGTATCTATATTAATTGGATTTGGAGCCTTAAATATATACTAAATTTAGTCGCAGTAACACATTTGTTCTAATACAGTTCGTATAAAGACAATACGGGTCAATACAAACTGTATTACAAAATTGTGTTTATTCGACTGAATTTTGTATGTTAAGGCCCCCAAATCCACTTAATATAAGTGATTTTACGAAAAAGAATTTCAATTGTCTGTCCTTGATATCTTAAATTTCAACATTGAGACAAAACGGTTCAACAATGAAAAAGATTATCTCTAGAAGTCAGTCTAGTTGTATGTAGAAATTTTCGATACGTCGTTGTGTACAGTACAAGCGCCAGTTTTGATCGATTTCGGAAGATCTTAATTTGGGAAATACTTTTAGTTAAAACAAACTTAGACCAATTTTCAAACGCTGGGATTCTATTTTGAGTCTAGAAGTAGCACACTTTAGAAATATTCTAAAAATACTGATCCATTTGATTCTGAGTATTTAATATCAACGCACTGCTCCCACCCCCTTGGGAAAGATAGTTCCTTGTTTTCGTCTTCAGAATTGAAAATAGTTCTGATGTGGCTGATGCTGATAAGCATCTTTTCCCATTGTCCCATAAAATGTTCACTCATTCGTAGTATTTTCCCACTTAATCAGTCGTCATTTAAGTACCATACGTGATACACGCTTGGGCGATCATGTTGCTTTTGACACATGACTGACCAAGCAGAGGTTTCCCCGCAATAGGTTGACATTTCTCTCAGCGTTAGACTGGCTGCCAGCCAAAGCTATAGAACACCGACCTGTCTTACTATTTCACCCATAGCTGGGTGGGGGAGAAGACATGGATTCATACATTTCCCGAGTATATTTATGCGTAAGTGAATATAATGACCCCGACTAGAATTCGAACACGGTTTTCTAATTTCTCATTTTGATCCGATATCCTCCACAACGCACGCCCTTTCCTTAAATAATCTTCCGTTTAGATATAATATCAGTTCAGAGTGAGGGCGGTCATGGATCTACACATTTTTTTTTAAGCGTATCACCCCAAGCAAGGCTGGAGGCCACTAGCACTCTAGGGTTACAGAAGGTTTGGAGGAAGAGTAGATAGGAGTGGTAAAGAAGAGGATGTGAAGAAAGACAGTGCATCGATCAAGACAAGGGGGTTACAGAAGATTTGGAGCGAGAGCAGATAGGAATGAAAGGTGAAAGGATGAGGAGAAGGGAAGTGGATAGATCAAGGCAACTGGAGATGTCGATTGACGTTACACTTGGAGATTGTATTTGTCAAGGAAACAGGAATAGGGAAGGGAGTTACACAGGCGAGATGTGCGAGACATGAAGCTATTGGAGTCCATATTACGTTTATTATATTTTAATTGCAATGACTTCTTGGAAAGGACTGTGGAATGAATTCTCTTTGAATTCTCTGGGTTTTAAATAGGAGAACTGGCATCCAAGTTTAGAGAGTACCGTCTACCATATTATTTTATCTAAAGTCTGTCGGCGAAGCTAGTTTGATTGATTTATTTGTAAGGCTTATCAATACTTTGCCTTTTGTACAGGGTGTAGCTAAAGTAACGTTCTTTTCATTAATTACATTTTATTTAAATCATAGTTGTTTAGATTTATTGATTATTTTCACATAAAAACAAAATGATTTGTTACGATTAACGAACTAGTTGACATGTTCAAAATGCTCCCATTAATGTTCAATAGAACGCTAACCCCTATCAGCAACACTTCTACAAACCATTTGACACATTTCTACATTAATTTCAGATAATTTAATAGAAATTTCTTGATTTCATTCAGACATTGTTCTTGTGTTGACCCTGTAAATATGATCTTTCAATGTACCCTAAAAGAAAAAGTCTGGTGGTATTAGGGCATGGTCACTCAGTTCTTCTACGACGTCTTATCCACCTCAGCACGAAATTAAGATTTAATCATTCCCAAACGCATAAGTTACGGTTTGACGGCAGACCACTTTATTGATTCAAATTTAGACTATTGAAAAAAAAAGTGACTTTATATCTGCTGCACTTATAAAAAGACAGTGTTTCTCCAGCACCCTCAAAAAAGGGCATTACTTGCGCCACACCCTGTATATTAGTATATTTTGGTTTCGAAGAATAATGGCTTACCCAAGAGCTTTAAGGAAAAAGCGATAAGTAACTTTTGTGCGATAAGTAACTTTTCATTATTTTTTGTTTGTTTGCGGGGGGGGGGGATTAACATAAATGATACAAAATATTGCATAAGATGATATCAGAAATATATATTATGAGGATATGCAGGATAGATAACTGTTGACCTTAGACCTGAATATGTTAAGTTTGTAGTGATCGAGGAAGCATAATGTCGGTAGTTTCTCCCACAACGCTCCATTGTTCAAGATGAGTCGGCTAAGATCTGATCACGGCTAGTCGATTCCACATTTCCTGCTCATAATTCACGGCCATGAGAACTATATCCGTCCTTACGAGGGTCAATAATATATTTTTTTTAAATTTTATAATATTTAATATTTTACTATTAAAATTAATTCTCGCATCATTATCCAATCGCTAAGTTATTTCCTCACTTCCTCGACTGTAATATATCTCTGTCTATATACCTGAGATGAGGTATTATGATTACTTGCATTATTTACATGATTCGGACTGTTATCCTCATCTTCATTGCCGCATTCAGATCGTTATCCACTGCGCCATGTGTCCTCAAAGACACATGGCCCAGTGGATAAAGACGTTGGTTAGATCCAGTGACTAGACCAAACCACAGAAATTGTGAACCAAAACTTGGAGAGTTGAGTGAAAGGGAAATAACTGAGACATCTGGAAGAGGCATACCACTTGGAACTAGAACAATCTACCCCAGTCGACAAAATATAGGGTTTGATTCGAAATTCCAATCACCTGAAGAAGACTAGAGTGTACAACGGCCGAAACGTTGTCAATATGGCAATGGAGATGAGGATAACATTCTGAAATAATGTAAATAATGTATGTAATTTTTCGTTTTTTTTCATATGAGATTCATATGCACCACAGTGTCTTCAAGTAGTTGGATCACTATCCGTTGAATTTCTAGTTTTGTTTGAGAACATGTTCATAAAGGGAGAAGCGTTAACAAACGCCCACGCATCCCATTTTATATATATTGATTCGTAAGTTTAAATTCGCCTAAATCTGCATATAACGTCCCTTCATCCAAAATATTTTCGGCAGAAGATGAGAAACTTCCTTCTTACCAATGGCATACGAAGGAAATGATGGAGAATTGACTCGGTGTACCTGACATGGTGGGGCTTAGTTTTGAAACTCTGGATGTTTGGAAGTAAGGATTATAATTTTTGCCGTTAAAAGAGTGATTGGGCGGCAAGAGGAGAACATAAAGAGTAGAAAATGATCCTTTAACCCCAAGGCCGCGTAAACCCTTTAAAACTCTGAAGCTGGGAGTTTAGCACCAGAAATTGATTCCGTTGAGTTTCGAGAGTTGGCCATATTTCTCTCTATGCTTCAATTTCAACTGAGATTTTAATGACAGACCTGGTGTTATTTCGCGAAGTCAGCTATTTCCACATCAGAGTAGGATATTTGCACGTCAAACATCAACAGCTTTAACGTCTAATAGGAGTAGAGAGGTTCGCTTATCGTCCGGTTCACACACCTCCCTGGTCGTTGAATTGGGTTTGCTGTTCACTCTAATGTCCTCTTCAAATCTATACTTCTAACGTCTTCACCTAAACTCTGAAATGTTCTTTGTTATGTTGTTTTTTATCAATAGGAGTAGATAGATTCGCCTATTATCGGGTTCACACTCCTCCCCAGTCTTTTGAACTGTAATGGAGGTTTATCCTTTGTTTCTTCTTTAGGATTGGGTCTCTAGTTCATTCTAAAGCCTGCTTAAACTCTATACTCCGAACATCTTCGCTAAAAGTCTGAACTTCTATAATCTATTTTTCCCTCGATAGATGTGCATAGGTTCAGCTATCACCCGCAGATACCTATCTCTTGTTTCCTGTTTAGGATGGGGTGTCTGGTTCATTCTAAAGCCTTTCTCATTTTCTTTCACGCCCAGTAGTCTTTTGTATCTTAGTGACATTATCTCCTTGCTTGGAGTGAATTGAAAAAAAAACAAAAAAAAAAAACCAAAAAAAAAAAAACCGAAAAACATTGACACTAATTTTGTACCAAGAATGAACGACAGTTGCTAGATTAAAATGAGCATAGATATTTCCACTCAGAATCAGGATATCCGGAACCCCAGAGAGTCGTGCAGGCATTAGATATATTAAAGACGCAGTAACAGTGACATTTCCGGGGAAAGATAGCATGACGGACCCAACACTCTAGTTTTGATTTCAGAATGTTCCTTCTCATAGATGCATTGCCCTAGTCTGTGCTGATATTTAGCCATAGCTGATTGGAGAGGAGATGAATTCATACCTCTCCCAAGGTTATTAGCACATAAGTAATTGAAATGAACTCGACTGGAATTCGATCACAGCTTTCTAATTCCTCAATCCGAGCCTCTATCCTTTACGCCATTGTGCCTTTGATCTTTATTATAAAACAAATCCACACTGTTTTGAATAAAAATTCTAAAAATCAGTATAGCTTCAGGTCCTTAATTTGTACGACTCCAAGCGTTAGAAGCGTAACTGCTGAAGACGTTGATATACGTATTTTTGTTTTAAATCATTTCACCCCGAGAAAAGCGATAATGAAATTAGGGGTAACTAGGTATAGGAGGAGAAAGGACAATAAAAGAACAGATATCAGGGAAATGGCTATTGGCGCTGAATTTATTTTTTTGATGATTATAAGTGGCAGAGAAGAATAAATCGGAAGAGAGTTCCACAGGCGAGAAGTGCGAGAAAATAAACTATCAGCATAGAACTTACGGTTCAGTCTAACTATTTCAACAATGAACAAGATTATATCTAGAAGTCAGTCTAGTTGTACGTTTAAATCCATACGGCTGAGGTACCCTCTGATAACAAACATGATATTTGGATGAGTAACTTTTGTCACTAAGGCACGAGAGGCACTGACTCAACTTTGAGCGGCCAGCATTCGTAAACATTATAATATAGCGATGATAACCCTAGGTGATATATTTTCATCATAAAATATCCAGTTTCTGCAAGTTTTTAATTTGCAAAAATAAAGGATTTTGTTAGAATTAAATTTTTTTTTTTATCTCTACTGGAATTTGAAGCTCTATAAATGATACGTAAAAATCTGGAATGGAAGTTTGCATAGGAAAGAATACATTTACTTTTCACAGTGTTCTTATATTTGCTCTCGTGTAGGGACGAAAAGTCATTATTACACTTAATAAAAGAACCGGGATACTGTTTATTATTTTGCCCCGTTTTATTTTTCATGTTTTTATTTTCTTTTATATCTTTTAAGAATATATTTCATTGTCCTCCCACAATAATGCAACCGTCAAATAAATATACTGAGATGACACAGGTTTTAAACGAAAGGGCGGGCAACATTTGCAAGGCGAGCAGGAGTTAAACGGGCAAAGAACAGAAATTCACTCAATATTTTTCGTTAAAATTCTTTGGAACGATCAGTTCATTAATTATTCTGTGGCAATTCGAGCAAGTATTTGAGGTTAGGTAAACAAAGGCGTGGAGTGTAAATGAAAGAGGCAGTTTCTTAAAGAAAAATGTGTGAGCAGAGGTGCGACGGAGTAAAAACTGCGAGAATTGGATGCCATCTTTAGAAAACACAGAGGTATTTGAATGGTAATAAAATAAAAATGATCGTTCATACATACACATATATATAAGCAAATATGTAGATGTAGATCCGACGGTATGATGAAAAATATGGCAAAGACAAAACAAAATCCGAATATGCAAGTTTACTGTTTTAATGTTGTTCTACTGTCGACGTCAGACGTTTCGGTCTATTAGACCATCTTCAGGACATGGTTATTAGAAACATACTTAGGATTAGACGATATTTAAATCAACATGAAGAGACGATAGACACAAGACTAGTCAGAAACAGAACAACTGAAATTCTAAAGTCAGCGTTCGTTTTTTGGGGATTCGGTCACGTTGGCGTCACGTTGGCGTCGCGCGGGCGATGCTGCAAAAACGCGCTCCCAAGAAAGAGACTTTATCTTAAGTGAAAAAGAGGAATTCTATTTGAATCTAGAGCTTATCAGTACGTTTGTCAAGCATTAATTTCGCCAGAAAAGGGGAGATGTTAAAGAAGCCGGGTCTAGTATTTAGCGTACGTGAAATGGATATTATGGCTGCGTCATAAATCCGTCTAAGGTTTTTTATTATGGATATATTTTCAAATCTTCACAGAGTCAAAATCGAAATTATGATCAAATTTAGTTAAGTGTAAAAATAAAGCATTATTTAAATTATCGAGGCGAATATCTCGTTTATGTTCGGAAACACGAGAGTTTACGGACCTATCTGTTTCCCTCACATATCTCAAGTTGCAGTCTTTGCATGGGATCTGGTAGATGCAAGCATCGGATGTAATATGTTGTTTGCTGGTATTATTTAATATACTGCGAATAGTTCTAGTAGGTAATATAGTAGTTTTAATTTTTAGCGCGTTTAGATTATTGGAGATGTGTTCGGTCAGCAAACAACATATTACATCCGATAACCATTTTCTGAAGATGATCTACTAGACCGAAACGTCTGACGTCGACAGTAAAACAACATTAAAACAATAATCTTGCACATTCGGATTTTGTTTTGTCTTTTCCATATTTTTCATCACAAACACATATATATAAAGGCATTTTTGTGTTCATACATTCTTTTTATACATACAAATATTTAAGTAAATACTCTGTTTTATAATAAACAGTATTTATAACATGTAGGAGAAATCATCATAGAAAATATTTTTCCTCTGACAGGAATCGAACCTGTACACTATACGGAACCGTCATTTAGCCTGACGTGCTCTTAATCAATCGAGCCACGGAGGATTCGTTCGATTAGCAAGGTCGAATTTATTGCCTTTAAACTGCAATCTTCCATGAATCTCTCACGTACATCCATATCTGCTCAAAGCGTTTCCAAATGTAAACAAATGACGTCACACATTATGAAATGGACAAAGTCCAACAATTATTTGAAGACATTTTTATTTTGTTGAGACAAAATGGCTATTTTTCTAGTGATTTTATAACATATTTATGCTATAATTTTCGAATAAATTATACTTGCTCTACTCTGTATTGAGCACTCTTTTGAGAATAGTATTTTTGGTTAATTTATATACTTACATATATATATATATATATATATATATATATATATAAGACAAACAGAAAACTTATCTAGGCCAACGCGTTTCGTCTTATGAAGGACTTTAACAAGTAGAAATGTAACGATTTTATTTTCTGACAAAATAGACATGTATAATGTGGGTAGTACTCATTCAATTGTGTCTGTAACAAGTATCCTTGAAAAAATTGCCAATATCGCTAAAAAAATATCTCGATATTTTAATGAAACATGTATCAGAGATGGATTGCTAGCAACATATACAATTATATCTATATGTATGTATGTGACTGTGTGTGCTTATAAAATTCAATGCCTCCATTAAAAGCTGGCATTTGGCGAGAGATAAAGCGTGATTAGCTTCAGTTCTTTGTAGAAGTTGTGAGCTATCAACAGATAGTAATTTCCGGGTGAGCCTTGTCGGGATATCTCCAAGCAAAGAGGGCCTAATGAATGGCACAACACATTTACAAAGTAAAAGTCTGTAAAGGACAAAGAGAAGAACGAAAAACTAGGGACACGGCTTTAATATCCGGGCATGCGTGCTTGACTTTTCCAGTCGACATTAGCAAATTCGTGAGAAAATTTGAGAGTGCAGAGAAAAAAGATTTTAAAACGTTGATTAGAATCGGAAGATTGAGAGAGAATGAAAAAGAAAGAAAGAGAGAGAGAGAGAGAGAGAGAGAGAGAGAGAAAGGAAAGAGGGTGAGTGGGAAATAGTAGTGTGGTAAAATAAAAAAAATGATAACAGAAGGGTCGATCAGGAATATTAACAGGGCAAGTACTCAGGAGATGAAAGGAAAAGAGAAAGAAAAAGAAATGATCAACAAAAAAAAAGAAAGATAGGAAAAGAAAGAAAAAAGAAAAGAAAGGAAAATGGAAACATAACGAAAATGACAGTAATTTCGCGGGAAAATGCGTGGGCGGAGGAAAAAGATTTTAAAACGCTGATTAGAATCGGAATATTATGGGAGAGAGAGGGCGGGGGGCAGAGAAAGCGAGAGGGGGAGAAAGAAAGATTGGTAGTGGCAGGGAGAGAGAAAGGAAGAGGGGGTGATCAAGAGAGGTATTTGTGAAAGAGAGAAAAAAAGGATAGCGATTAGAAATAAGAACAAGGCAAGTCCACAGGAGATGAAAGGTAAAAAAAAGGAAATAATGAAAGAAAGAAAGAAAGAAAGAAAAAAGAAAGAAAAGAGAATAAAAGAGATGAAAGAACAAATGAAGAAAGAACGGAAAAATAGTAGCCGTTAAAACAGAAAGAAAGGAAGAAAGAAAGAAGGGAGGAAAGAAAGAAAGAAAGAAAGAAAGAAAAACGAAAAATAGAAAAAGAATACAAGGAAAAAAATAAAAATATATTAATACAATTTTCTCTCTTTCTCTCTCTTGCACACACACATATACACACACACATATATATATATATATATATATATATATATATATATATATATATATATATATATATATATATACATATATATACATATATATATATATATATATATATATATATATATATATATATATGTATGTATGTATGTATATATATATAATCTGATGGTAACTCCTTGTCGTGGTGAAAGGGCTTCCGTGTTACAATGTCTCGAAGAACGATGCCGTCGGTAGTTCTAAACACTTGCTGGTAGAGACACCCTTGACACCGACTAAGCGCGACCAACCCAAATCACACCGACGGCGACAGAAACGGATGACGATTACAACAGATCTCACCGATCGAACCAGCGGATAAAGAGGGCTACGCATGACGGACATGCTACAGAAGGCGTCACACGAAATTATAACAGATTCAGAGGCAGTCGGTTGCAGTTTCATAACTGGATTCTGCAGGACTCATTCAATATATGTCGAAGTGGAAGGTCTTGGCAAGTTGAAACAAACACCATAAACACATTCACTTATTCATCGCCTTTCTTTTACTCTGATTCTCTTTCACCAAACTTCATAGACAAATTTAAACCAGCACTAAACAGATGATAAACTTATGCACAGAAACACAGAGCATATACACATAATAATCGAATACACTAGTTTGAACACGCACATACAAACAAATATCTATGGTGAACGAATAAATATACACATACTGTCAAAAACAAACAATAAACTAACCACAAGCACACACACGAGCCCTATACAACATAGGAACTGTGTGTATATATGTATGAATGTATGTATCTATCTATTTAAATAGCGTATGATGATGTCTGTATAAACAGTCGAAAGTACTCGTATAAAAAGATCTTATGCAACTGGAATCTATTAAAAACAGGGATCATAACATCCATCTACACGTTCGTAGGTTATTGTATCTTAATAAATTTGTTTGCGAAGATGTATTCTCGCCATTTATATCATTAACTTCACTATCTGTTTTTTGTATGAATGATTCATGTAATATATATATATATATATATATATATATATATATATATATATATATATATATATATATAAGGCATTTTTATGTTTATACATTCATTTTATAGATACAAATATTTAAGTAAATGCTCTGTTTTTTTTTATAATAAACAGTATTAATAACATTTACCGGCCTAAATTAAAGAATTCAATCCAGGAACATTACTAGGAAGCGAAGACAGCTGATAGGCATTGACATTGCATCTAATGTTTTGCAGATTAAGGTTGGCTAGAAGGGAGTTCCACAAGCGAAAAGTCCGAGAAAGAAACTGTTACCATAGAATTTACTGTTATATTTAGCCGGTTCAAATGTATATTGCTGAGACCTTTATTACAGCGCTTAAATTCGAAGAGTTTATGCACCATAGCGAAGAGCTCCTCCGAACAAATACCGTGAAAGCATTTATTGAAAAACAACGGGAGGCAACCCTAGGGCGGTGGGAAAGTGACTAAAGACGATACGCCATATCGAAACCAATGATATTACTGATTCTTCTTTGGATTTTATCAATGAGATGTAGATATATAGCAGGAGCATCGGACCATATGTGGCAGCAATATTCTAAGCATAGTCGTATAGATATGTAAGATAGACTCTTCTGTGAAAAACCATCTTGTATACCACAGTGAATCAGCTTTCGTGGCAACTGACCGAGCAATGAGTTAAATATAGTCTTTCCACTTCCTGTCAGCCGAGAACATTAGCCCAAGAAGGCATCTACATATGTACTGAGCTCTGCTTTTTTAAAAATAAAAGAAAAATACTAAAGAACTTTGAATTATTAACCTAACGGTTCTTTTTTCTATATTTGCCCATACATATATATATATATATATTATATATATATATATATATATATATATATATATTATATATATATATATATATATTTACTTATTTGAAAATATGTAAATTTATAATATTTATGCTCTGTAGATTTGCATTGAGCACTGATTTGTAAAAATAAAAATATTAATTATATATCTGACTGTTCTTTCTCTTTATTATAACATATATATATATATATATATATATATATATATATATATATATACAGAAATATAGTCTTAAAGTGTGCTATATTTATGGGGTAAAGTGCTCAATATCAGAGATAGAGCGTGTGTAAATATAAAAGTGGACATGGAAGTCAGCACTTAGAGGCGACAGTCTGTTTCATGCTAGTGCAATCGTCAGGCTGACGATTGCACTAGCATGAAACAGACTGTCGCCTCTAAGTGCTGACTTCCATGTCCACTTTTATATTTATATATATATATATATATATATATATATATATATATATATATATATATATATATATATTGACGAGTCGTCTTACGTTTCACTTGAATGAACATAGTTGAATCTCAGAACATTTAAAGGAACACTCATGTCAACATTCACAGTTTAGACAGATTTTAGTCGAAAATACATTAGTACTTCATCAAAATAATAATAAGTAAAAACTTAACATTCGGGAAGCTCTTTATATAAGAAAATTGCGGCAAAAAATATGTATCAGCAAAGTTTTATATAAAATACTAAATTAAAATATTATAATAACATTTTTTTCTGTTTGTTCTCTTTTCAAATTGCTAAAGTTACATCTGTTGCATAATTGAAAATTTTGAATTTTAAACGCTGTTGTGCAAACGAACCGTGAAAAATTTCTTTTGAATTTACGCAGTTAGTGTATACACATCCACAGATATTTAATCCTCTAAAGATGTCCTCAGATGAGATTGAAAGTAGTTGGGGAAATAAAAATTATTTGAAAGAAAATTTTATTTATCTTAATCAATTTTCTACAGCCAACAAGAAATTAATTCGTGGGCTTGAAAGGATTAAAACCAAAATAAATAGGCATAATACGTCTAAATTATTTAACCAAAGATGCTTGAATATATATATATATATATATATATATATATATATATATATATATATTAATAAATATAGTTTTAAAGTGTCTATATTTATGGGATAAAGTGTTCAATATTAGAGATAGAGAATATGTAAATATAAATATAAAAGGGAACAGTGAAGTCAACATTCAGAGGCGACAGGCTGTTTCATGCTAGGCGCAATCGTCAGGCCGTTTATGTGTATGTGTATCTATGTGTGTGTTCGTGTGTTTTTGCAGAACAATAGGAAGAATATTTATATTGAAGCAAAGCTTCTTGTTCACCTTATTCCGATATTCCTGAAAAATGTATTTTGTTATTTCTCAAAAAATACAGACAGTCCTAACATTCCACTTCTTATTACTTCACCGCCAAAGCAAGTAAACTGATAGAACTAAGAGGTTTTCTGAGTGTTAAATAATCCGAGCAAATAATTATTAAGGATAATATAAAAAAGAAGAAGACAGACAATAACGATTGATATTGCATTTAAACTTTTGAAGATCAAAGTTGAGTGGGAAGCAAGAAGCAGGAGGAGTGTTCTACAAGAGAGAAGAGCGATAAAAGAAACTGTTAACATCAAACTTATGGTTACATGTCGCCATTTTAACGGCAGATTTATAAGACCTAGCTGCCAATCTAGAACTGCACTTAAATTCGTATAGTCGAGGTACAAATGAAGGTGAACATTTAGCATGAAAAATGGGGTGCAAAATGACTGAAGCCAAGTTGTAGAGACTTTTTTTTTATATATATGATCAAGGATTCCTGAAATATGTAACCAGACCAAATGTGGCAGCAATATTCAATGCACAGTCAAATGGAACACTTATAAATGTGCAAGATAGATTCTGGTCAGAAAAAAAATTGTCTAGAACGATACCGAGAACCAACTTTCCAAACAGCAGTTCTAGCAATTGGTTCAATATCAACGTTCTATTTCATGTCAGTGGAAAGCGAAGTCGCAAAATGTCACCATCCTGGAGTTAACATCTGCAGGTTAAGTATATCTGCTTGTAAAATCTGTAAAATCATCATTCCGTGACCCACTTTACTCGGCCATTCTGCGTCCAGTAACCCAACCGCCATTGACAGAATCTATAAATCGGCCTTAGCCTCTTCACGACGGCAGAATAAATTCTCGAGACAGATATAATTAGTGCTTATCTCATATCGTGATCATATTTGGGAGAAGTTAACCCTATGTTCTTTAGTGGAAACTTGAGCGTTCTTACCTGATATCTGCAATGTCCGTTTATCGTCTGTTCTCGTTTCTGCATTTCTTTTCATTTTATGGGTGTGTGTTTTTTTAAATCAAATTTTAGGTTTTCAGTTATATAGCGATTATTTCTTGTCTTACTTTTTGTCTAAAAGGTTTGTATGTTGTGGCATCCGGTCTTATTTTTCTTCCTCTTGAGGGAGACTTTTCACTGCTATTATACACTGAATCTTACTAACTAATGCTCTACTCTTTTAGATTTATCCACAAATATTCGACTTCTGCTGCTTTTAAATTCTATCAAGCCAGTTTTCCCGCATTTGTTTTCTATACTTTCTCCAGCTGAACTTTGTTTTTTGTCTCATTTTCTGAGTAGAAATCTGCTTTTCCGGATTTACGAGGCTGGCATCCCGTTCCCACCCTTTCACTGTTGAAACTGTTAAATGTAGACGTCTCTTCTACTCCAATAGCTTCATGTCTCGCACCTCTCGCCTGTGGAACTCCCTTCCATATTCCTATTTGCCTGACAATTATAATCTCCAACTATTCAAATGTAATGTCAATCGACATCTCCAGTTGCGTTGATCTATCCACTATCCTTCTCCACATCCTTTCCTCTAACACTCCTATCTGCTCTCGCTCCAAATCTTCTGTAACCCCTTGCCTTGATCTATCCACTATCCTTCTCCACATCCTTTCCTCTAACACTTCTATCTGCTCTCGTTCCAAATCTTCTGTAACTCCTTCCGTGCTAGTGGCTTACAGCCTTGTTTGGGGTGAAAAGCTTAATATATATATATATATATATATATATATATATATATATATATATATATATATATATATATATATATATATATATATATAATTATAAAATAGTTTTGGTCAGAATTGAATTAGACCAGGAATCAGTTCTTTTAAAAAGTAATAAGTACACGATTAAAGAAAATAAATATTTAACATGTAGGGCTTTTAAATTAAAAAAAATATATGAGATCAGTCAATCACGCTAACTTGGTTTCACCCGTTCGGTATCCCCAGGTGCTATAGACCAAATATCCTTCAGGCGAACGGAACAAACATGCTTAATAATAGTTGAGCCGGAAGCTCTCCGATCCAAGGATTATTTGGACTGTTCGTACTCACGCCTTTGTGATATCAATGAACACCGAGCGTATATAAATGTAAACAGTCTTTGTCATGTTTTTGTGATGCCAACGAACACCCGTTGCCATTTTGTGATGCTAATGAATACTCGTTGTCACTTTCATAATGCTCGTTGTAGTAGAGACTTTGTAATCGCAGATACAACTGTAGTAACGCCGTTGAACAATGCTCATGTTAGATGCCTTCGAATATCACTCACACTAACTCAATAATACACGCTCGAATAGTAATACTTAAGGAGGTGAATAGAGTAGAAAATAGCCGTCCATATAGCAATAGAAGATAGAGTAGAAATAGCGATCCGTTAGTAATAGAGGATAGACGAGAAATAGCGATCGTTAATCGTCACGATTCTGTCTGCTTATGCGTTTCCTCTGTGGTCTCGTGATCCACTTAACTCAATAAAGGGATCACCTGTGTTTGTTCACTGGCGATCTATGTTCAAAATCAAGTGTCTGCAGCGACACTTTATTTCTATATAACACATTCTATGTCCCCGCAAAATATCTAATACGAATGCTAGAAAAATATAACAAAAAGATTAATGGTTATGCTTTTTCGGCCATCTTCAAATAACTGGAAAGCAAGAATCTGGAAGAGAACAACACAAGTGAAAATTACGAAAATTTTTAGCATAGAACTTACGGTTACAGCTGATCATTTGAACTGTAAGAGGATGAGACGTTGACGCCAATCTAGTTCAGTTATGTGCTATGCGTGATACACGCTTAGGCGATCATGTATCTTTTGATACATGACTGACGAGGCAGATTTTTTTGCCAATTCTTTCTACGGTAGACCAGTTGCCATCCAAAGCTATAGAACCCGGTCTGTCCTGCTATTTACCCATAGCTGGGAGGAGAAGAAGAGGATTCATGCGTTTCCCAAGGGTATTAGCACGTATGTGAATGTAGTGGATTCGAGTGGTATTCGAACTCGGCTCTCCGATTCCTCAATCCGAGCCGTTATCCATTACTATCCAGTACTGCGCTTAAATTCGTGAAGTTGAGGTACAAAGGAGAATGATCATCAGAACCATTACTATTGAAATATTTATAGAGAAAGACACAAGTTACATTAGAGCAGTGGGAAAGTGACAGAAGCTGATATGCCTCATCAGGACCGATATCCCTGCGCATTCGTGAAGATGAGGCAGCAAAACAATTAGCATGAAAGTATTTATAAAAATAAAATGCACAAGGAAGCTATATTACGGCGGTGGGAAAGTGACTGAAGCCGAGATGTCAGGTCAGGACTAATATTATTTGCATTCATTGATTGCATAAACGTCAAGTGGTTATTTTATGTTTGTATGAATGAATCAGTGTATGAATGTATCAATTTTTGTTGGTGGGCGTCATGTTTTTACCTCATGGCGTCTGCCTATGTGTTTAATTCTTGAAATGTTAGAGTAATTTTAGAGTGTATGGCGCTGATAAAGAAGCCGGAAGAGAGATATAAACGCCGAAAGTGCGAGAAAAAAAAACAATTATAACAGAATTTGCGGTATATCTCGGTATTTCAACTATAATAAGATGAGACCTGATAGCCAATCCTGTATTACGCGTAAATTCATGCAGTCTAGCTACAAAGCGGGGGGGTGCTTATCGGAACAATTACCAATTATTTATAGGAAAGACAGAGAGGAGCTACGTTACGGCGTTGAAAAATTGGCCGAAGCTGAGATGCCGTGTCAGGACTAGTAACATAGCAGATTGTTCTTTTTACTTCATCAAGAATCTCTAAATAGATAGAAGAACGACCAGACTAGATATGGCGGCAATATTCAATGCATAGGTAATTTTATAAATCTTTAAGATGGATTCTGGCGCGAAAAGTTGTCTACTACGTAACAGTAAACCAACATTACTGGGAGAAAACCTAGCAGTTGATTCGATATAATTACTCCACTTCCTGTCAGTGAAAAACGTGAGACCAAGTAGGCGCAATGGCTTGCTCTCCTGAAGGTTAGCATCAGCCATACTGATGTAAGTCTTACATGGTTATCTATGAGGATCAAAAGGTTGCGAGGCTGTTTTTGTCCTATTTAACAACAAGTTGCAGTTCATTCTCGAGAGCAACTGCCAGTTTTATATTGTATAGACATATCCGACTTACTGTCAAGACAGGTGTAAATGGCTGTGTCATCAGGATAAATAACTTGTTAGGGGCTGATGTCATCGGGAAGGTCAGAATGATCGCTGAACTGATATCAATTGAGAGTTGGACTTATTTGTTTCCAAGGTTGTTATTGCAAAAGAAATAGAAAATACTTTAGCTGAAATTTGAACTCGATTCGACGATTGCATTTTACGTGAATAAAAAAGGTTAAAAAATGCAAGAAACGATTCTAAAAAAAAGAAAATGAATATCTTTACAAAGCATTTTCTTAATGCAAATGCGTGCGTAAAACGTTTCGTCTCCGTCAGGATTTATATTTTTTTTGTGTATTTACCATCTATAATTTTCTCCGTTTTTTTTTTTTTTTTTAGTTAACATATTCTTTTTTGATTCGTTTTGTTTATATTTTTCTGATGGCAATTTTTAAAAAAAACTTTTTTTCTATTCAGTTTTTCTTTCTCTCAGTATTCTCGTCACAATATAATTTATTCTTTCATATTTGTATCAGGCTTTCAAAATCCTAAACGTATTCAAGGGACATAAATCACAATGGGCAAATTGATATAAAAATTCCTCCCTCTTGAAAGCATTAATAAAAATCGATGACGATAAAATTTGAAGAAATCGAAAGGCGCGCAAAATTCTAGAACCTTGAAAAAGAAAAAAGGTGAGACAGGGAAAAAAATGGATAAAAGTTATTTGAAACGTAATATTTATAAAATGTAACAAAGAGTGTGGCAATCAAATATATTTGCATGAAGGAGCCATAATTTGTAATAATTGCTAGTGAGATTTTGAAACATCAACGGACGCGTCCTTTTTGGCGCAATTTTATTTCTTTGTAATTTTTTGTATCGTCTGCTTTTCCCGCTTTGTTTCTTTTACTTTCTATTCTTTCATTTCATTTTGTCACTTACTCGAACTACTCTTCTTATTTTGTTATAAATGTTATTTTTATAGACACGACGTTTCGTCAGATTAAGCTCGTGTCATCTTCAGTTGTCGGTTATTCTGGCCGATATTGAATATTTTGCGTGAATTGATTATTGACTTACGCATGTTCCAGTGCTACAGTTTCTTGTTCGTTTTTGTTGAACTGGAGCGCATGGATTTTATCATTGACTGTATCCCGTACGCCAGCGACTCAAAGTGATGTATTTTGGGCAACTTTATGTAAGATATCATATGGATTCGACGTCTCTTGTGGATAACGGCAGGTTCGTAGCGCTTTTTTGATACATTTTGAGTTTTGTAGATTCATTCTTTTTTTATTTTTTATTTGTATATTCTCATATTTATGTCCTCTTTTTTTCGCTTACTTTTGTCTTTCTATCTTGATTTCTATTTTCTTCTCAGTTTTCTTTTTCATTCTTGTCGCTTTCACCTTTTTATCCCTTCCTATTCTGTTCCTTCTATGTTAATTCCTTAGTTTTGATCTTATTCCTCCTATATTTTCGATCTCTCCTGTTCCACTTTTGCTTTTCTCTCGCTTCCTTTTTCACTGCTCTGTGGAATTTCATAGATGAAACTCCGCTCTCTCATTATCGGCGAGGATCCAGCTCTGCCTACTCAGGCGTCTGACTTGTCAAACTGTGTGCCTTCAGGCAGAGAGGAACCCAGGCGAGGCTAGGCCGAAGAGCAGACTCACATCTGGAGAGGTCGACAAACCCGACCTGTGTATGCGGAATCTACAGGGAATTTATGTCCAATCCTACGGGTTCGGATTTGCTCCACATGAAAAAAAAAAACGGCCTTGAGTCACATCCTGCATTGAAGGGAAGCGAGGCGAATAACCTCACATGATGTAGATCTTTTTTAAAATTTTCTCTTTTACTTTTTCTATTTCTTCGTTTTTGTTTCTTTTCTTCCGATGGTCTTTTTTTTAAGTTTATTTCTTTCTGTTTCATCATTGGCTATGAATTTTTCTTTCGGTCTTTCATTTTTCCTTTCTGACTTTAAATTGATTCTTTTGTTTGTCGAATTTCATTCAATTTCTCCTTCCGTCATTTTTCTTCTTCTATCTAATTTTTATTATTTGTTTTCTTCTTAAATCTTCTAACCTTATCTCGCCTTTTTCGCATCTGTCTCCCCTTCTGATGCTTTTCTATTACGTACTAATGTTTTCTGACACTCTTTATGATCATTCTTCCTTCTTTTGTGTGAAAAAGGAAACTGATAATTAAATATTCAGACAACAGGATCAGCTTTAAATTATAGACAAATGTATGAAAGCGGAAGCGTGACATAAAATAAAAGAACTCATTTTCAGAAATGTCAAAGAAAGACGCAGACAACAAGAATGTGGCAAACGTCGGTCTCGAGAAATCTTGTATCTTCTCCCAACGAGTTATGCTTCAGCTGATGATGGCAGTGAAGTATTGAATATACTACAGGTTGTAAACCCTGAACCTATTTTAAGCATATCGTTTAACATAAATTTCATTATGATAACACTGACAAAACATTGCCGATGATAATCTCTGACGAGTGTATGGACGGGTCCATCAACGAAACTCTGGAGTCGGGATGGGAAGGTAACATTAATCAGCTAAGTGACGAAACTTTTATTTCTGTTCTAAAAATGACGTTTCCGTGTGGAACACAGGTTCGATTCCTGTTGGAGGGCACATATTTCTCGGACATTCAACCCGGTAAATTTAATTAATACTGTTTATTATAAGCAGAGCATTTACTTAAATAACTGTGTCTATAAAAATAACGTATAAACAGAAAATGTATTAAAATGTTTAATACATATACTAATAGCGTTTTCACCTTGTTTTTAATTAGGATGAATATGGTTAGAATAAAACAATTTAATACTTTTTATATTTTCCTTTGTATCAAGTTGGTCGCTTATGTAATTTTTCGAAATGTGTTTATCCCATCCCACTCCAAAATTCAACAAATAGATTTAATCAATGAAAAATAAACAAACATATAAGATAAAAAATAAAAATGAAAATAAATAAAAACAAGCAAAACAATTTGACCCAAATCAATAAGCAAATAAACGACTTCCGGTAAATGACCGCCATAATAGACTACCAACAATAAGCTATATAAACAAATTTTTACTACGTTAACAAAAAACACCAATCAAAATAAAAATAAATAAATAAATATATAAGATAAAAAATAAAAATAAAATTAAAACAAACAAAAAAACAAGCAAAATAATTTGACATAAATAAATAAACAAATAAGCGACTTCCGGTAAAAGTAACCGCCAAAATAGACTATCCATAATGCACCACTGACCCTTATATATAAATAGCCGAGAAAAATAACAACACTAGTTGCCTGACGATTGCACTAGCATGAAACAGACTGTCGCCTCTAAGTGCTGACTTCCATGTCCACTTTTATATTTACACACGCTCTATCACTGATATTGAGCACTTTATCCCATAAATATAGCACACTTTAAGACTATATTTCTTTATATATATATATATATATATATATATATATATAGCATAATGAGAAGCCACGTATTCTTTCTGAAAAATTGCAAATTAAAAAAAATTGAGTTTTTTTTTGTAAAAGTATTTATTTATGTTTTTATATATATGTATATTTGATATTTCTAATCGGCCGTGATTGGACGTCACGTGATATGGAATGTAACTGTGTTTGAATATTTCTAATGTAAATCTAACTGTAGTAATATTTTACATGTTGTTTAAAATTTTTTTTAACTATATTTAAAAAAAAATTTTTGTTTAACTATTGAAATATTTATAAAGATTTAAAATACCCAACTCTTAATTTAACGCTAGTTTATCTGTATTTAATTGTAAAATCCAGTGTTTTTCTTTTTTTTTTCTGCGTGTGTATGTGGAACTGAAATCAGAATCTATAAATACACATTTACAGTTTTCTAATGAGTGTCCTGGTTGATTAAAATGTTCAGCTATGGGGGAATAAGGATTGTTTTGACGTATGGTTAGTTTATGGTTGTTGAAGCGAAATCTAAAATTATTTCCAGATTCACCAATATATCCACTGTTGTTCTGCACAATATGTTACGTTAGAAATATTCAAACACAGTTGCATTCCATATCACGTGAGGTCAGCGTCTCGTGACGGACGCTATTTAATGTAAACAAATTTCTGAACAGTCATTTCTGATGAAAGATCGGGGCCGATCTGAAATGTCAAATATATATATATATATATATATATAAATATGTAAATAAATACTTTCACAAAAAAAAACATTTAATTTTTTTTAATTTGCAACTTTTCAGTTGTTTTATTCTATATATATATATATATATATATATATATATATATATATATATATATATATATATATATATATAAACATATTGACATTTTGGAAGGCGTTGTAATGCAAGAGAACAAGGCAAGATTTAATATGTTATTCTTAATCATGATTTCATCACGTCAGTATATAACACACACACACACACACACACACACACACACACACATATATATATATATATATATATATATATATATATATGAATCAACCATCTGTCCTTGCATGGAATATTGTTGTTATATATGGTCTGGTGCCCCCACTGTAAGTCTCGAGGTCCTCGACAAAATCCAGAGACGGATATGCAATGTGATAGGTCCTGATCTGGCATCTAGTCTACAGTTGCTTTCTTACAGACCTACCGTGGCTTCCCTCTGTCGCTTCTATAAGTAGTTTCACGGCAACTGGTCTGACGTGTTGCTTTCGCAGGTTCCCAGACTGCATGAATTAAAGCGAACTACTAGGTTGGCATCTCGGTCCCATCCTTTCACTGTCGAAACAGTTAAAGGTAACCTTCTCTTCTACTCAAACAGCTTCTTTTCTCGCACTTCACGTCTGTGGAATTCTCTTCCTCTTACTTGCTTAGCTGATAACTATGTTCTTCAAATATTTAAATGTAATGTCAATCGACATCTTCTGATACGTTGATCTTGTTCCCCGTCCTTTTCTTTATCCACTCTCCAAACACGCCTATTTACTCTTGTTCTCTACCCTCTGTAACCCCTTCTTACTAGTGGCACGCCCGCCTTGTTTGGGGTGAATTGCTTAAAAATATTGAAATGAATAAACTCTATATTAGTTTTTGACTGTTTTTCGTTTGTTTGTTTGTTTGTTTGTTTGTTTTTTTGATGAGTCCACAGTAAAATTTATATTTCTGACACGAACTCAGTCCACACCGACAATAAGATAAACAAATGATATCCTCGTCTGCCGAAATAAGCATATGAGGTGATTTGGGGTTTTATTGTTTATTAATTATTTGCTCTGTAATTATAAATACATTGAGCTCTATTTGTGAATCAGTTTTAATATTTTATATTACTAGGATCCACTTGGATTATATACCAACAGTTTTGTTACCTTTCATATATATATATATATATATATATATATATATATATATATATATATATATATATATATATATAAAATTAAAAAGAAGAGTGGTACCGCAAACTTTTTGGGTTGTAATGTGGATTTTTAAAAGAAAATATTATCCTTTATTTTTTCATAATTTTACAACACGTCTTTCTGGTCTAGCGACCGTCTTCAGGTAAAGGGTGGAGATTTCCACATATTATTAAAAATAATTAATTTTTTCTTTATGTTTTTCAATGTTAAATATTCTTGATACGAGACATTCTCTGTTTTTGTGTTAGTAATCCGAATGTCTTTCTTGAAATGGCAGTGAAGAGTTCTGCTTTCTGCTTCTGTCTTATGAGCCTTCGCGCAGAACTCTTCAGTGCCATTCTAGAAAGACATTCGCATAAGAAAAATATAATAAAGAACTGAACAGAATTATTTTATCAGTTGATTTTTGTAAAACAGAAAGATTGCCGCCCAAACACGCACAGACATTATATATATATATATATATATATATATATATATATATATATATATATATATATATATATATTTTTTACTGGTCGTGGTTCCTCAATTCCTGTATATATTTGGGTTTGTTTCATTTTGTTTAAGAAGGTACCAAATTATTCTTCTTCAGAAGATTTGGTCACATAATGGATTCTTTAAAGAATGGGTTTTTGTATATTTTACATAATATACATATTCTGTGGGGTCAAACTTTTGTTTAACACACACACACGCACACACGCGCACACGCACACGCACACACACACGTACGCACGCACACACACACACACACATATAGTTCATGGCTTCTGCGTCACGGAGTCCTGTGGTACGGTTGGTATAACTTTCACGTTGTATCGAAGCGATCCGCGTTCGATTCTCGGAAGTGGATGCGCACTGCGCCGTCCAGTGCTTTTCGTTTGTTTGTTTTTTTGATGAGTCCACAGTAAAATTTATATTTCTGACACGAACTCAGTCCACACCGACGTTGATAAGACAAACAAATGATATCCTCGTCTGCCGAAATAAGCATATGAGGTGATTTGGAGTTTTATTTTTTATTAATTATTTGCTCTGTAATTATAAATACATTGAGCTCTATCTGCTGAGGATTCTAAGCTCGACGAATTACTATAAATTAGCCTAAATCCCCAAATCAATTAAACATATATATATATATATATATATATATATATATATATATATATATATATATATATATATATATATATATATAATAATAAATATATATTATCTTCACATTAGCACAAATCTGAGTTTCGTTCATGAATCTTTTGTCCTTAGGTAGCAATTGTTATTTCCAATTTGCTTATGCCTAGAAAGTTCGTAAAATGGCTATTTCTTTCGAACTTTGATTTTAGGAATTTAACTATTTCCCATTGGGATAACCGGCATAAGTGAACAATTCACGCATTTTTTTTCGCTTATACTGTAAATAACTTTCATGAATCAGCCCCAAAATATAACCCACAATTATGTTTTCGTTATACGATCCTTCGACTTGAAAGTGCAGTATATACTGGGAGAAGAGGTTCGCTTTGCATCTTTGAGTATGCCTCCATGTCCTCCTTGAATCTATCAAGATGATAATGTCTCTCAAAGCCCATATTTTTGGGCTTTGAGAGACATTCTGCAGAATATTTTATCGTAGTTCTCCACCATGTTCTCAACATAATCTTCAGCCTGGCGATTCCCCAAGAAACTCTGAACTGAAAATTGTTCCACGCTGTTTTCTCCGTCTTAGTGAGATTCATGTAGAATTCTTTAAACGCTATGCTTTTGCTCGCTATTCGTGGTCTGACGAAGACACTGGCTTTGTCTTTTGCCGTAGATAGTTTACATAAAAATACTTGTAGGCTGCAGACTTCCTATCTAGAGCTATGACATGTTATTTTAAAAGGCGCGGTTTTAAGTACAGTTGGATAAACAATACTTTCCTGATGTCCAACATTTGATCCCATTTGACGTTGTTACTCCTCCAACTCTCTCCTTTCTGTCCGGTCTCGGCTTTGGTAGTGTACAGCGGAGACTCTACTGTCTCAAAGGCAATAAAATAATAAACAAAAACTTCAAAAATTCTCGAGGCCATATATATCAAATAATGCAGATTTGATTGTCGTTACGATAAGTTTAATTTGGAACAAGTTTGTAATTTAGCCCTGAAAATGATCTTGGAAAAGGCCATGAGTTAACCTTCTATTTTAATATTCCAACATTTTTTTTTTGGTTATACATAAATGTTAGCAACATATAAAATATCCACGGCGTAAGTTCATATTCTGGCAAGAGTCATTTATAACACTTTCAGGAAATATTCGTCTAAAATACAGGAGCGATACGTGTTGGCATAAAAGGTTTTCCTCTTGTCCTTTCTTTGATTAATAATGTCTTTAGGGATATATTTTATACATATCTGAACATATCTTTCAAACAGATATATTTTTGATTTTGATGACCAGTTAGTCAATTATGCGCCATGCGGGATACACGCTTAGGCGATCATGTATCTTTCGATACATGATTGAAGAGGCAGATTTTACCCCGCAGGAGGTTGCCATTTCAGTAGACCAATTACCATCCAAGATTATAGAACCCGGTCTGTTCTGCTATTTACCCATAGCTGGGGGAAGCAGAAGAGGATTCATACCTTTCTCAAGGGTATTAGCACATAAGTGAATATAATGGGTTCGACGGGAATTCGAACTCGGCTCTACAATTCCTCAATCCATTACTCAACCATCACCACACTGTTTAAAATTACAAACACTTCATCGTCGATATGGCAAAATCTTACTCCATAAAATGTTTAAATTACTATACACACGATTACGTCGCCGTCCATGTTTTGCGCAGTGAAATTAACGTCTTCCGCCTGAAGGGAAATATTCTTCATAAAGAATATATACCGCCAGACATGAATCAAACTTTTCATCTGGATAAACCTCTTCTAAAAAAAAAGAGCACTTTAATGTTCAGTTACGAGAAGGCAACACAGTAACGCAAGTCTCAGTTAAATTACAAAAGAATTACATGAGAGTCATTTAAAAAAATTCAAAATATCTAATCTAATTCTTAGAAGCTGGGAAAAATCTATAGATCAAATATGAATTGGCATCCCGAAGAATGATCTTGGAAAAGATCGAAAGTACTTGGGTTAACAAAAACTACGGCGTTTTCCTTGAAATTTCATCTTACCGTGAAGAAATTCTTTAGAAAACTGAAAAGGATGAATATAAAAATAAGTAGACAAAATATATCTATATCATTCAATGAAACACACACACGCACGGACAAACACACACACATATATATATATATATATATATATATATATATATATATATATATATATATATATATATATATATATATATATATATCTTATATAAGTATTCTCAGATAGAGTGTATCTGTAGATGAGACTACGAAAAAAAAGAGACAAAAGGAAAAACTATTCTTAGCCGACGAGTTTCGCCCCCTAAGGAACAAGGCAATGTTGGATTTATTATGTTGCATATTTTTATATAATAAATACTACATTGCCTTGATAAAGTCCCTCCGATGATGAAACGCGTCAGCTAAGAATAGTTTTTTATCTTGTTTCTTTTTATTCATAAGAGTATATATATATATATATATATATATATATATATATATATATATATATATATATATATATATATATATATATATATATATATATAGCATAATGAGAACTTTTGAAAACAGTCATTTCTGATGAAAGATCGGGGTCGATCTGAAATATCAAATATACATATATAAAAAAATATAAATAAATACTTTCACAAAAAACATTCAAATTTTTTTATTTGCAACTTTTCAGTTGTTTTTTCTATATTATATATATATATATATATATATATATATATATATATATATATGAAGAAATATAGTTATAAGGTATTCTATATTTATAGAATAAAGTGTTCAATATCAGAGATAGAGCGTATGTAAATATAAAATATAAAATTGGACCTTGAAGTCAACACTCAGAGGCGACAGATTGTTGTCCTGCTAAACGCAATCGTAAGGACACATGCTTTGTGTGTATATATATATATACGAGGGTCATTCAATAAATAAGTTGAATTTTTCGGTATAAGGACTTCGAATACAGATAGATTTTTACGCTGAGGGAATACGGAAGCTTGTGTACAGATGGGAAAAGTGTGTGACAGTGCTGGGAGACTACGTTGAAAAATAAAAAAGTAAGCTTCTATCTGTATTAGAAGTCCTTATACTGAAAAATTCACCTTATTTATTGAATGACTCTTGTATATGTATAGTCGATATTACAAATTACTTTTCGCCATATCATATTGAGTCATATGAAGTTCATATATTCAGCAACTTACCACATTAAAATGGAATCCCATAGATTATCTTTCGATGCAGTTTTTTTTTTGTCTAACTTCACAATGCAAACTTACCTGCAAAAGAAGAAACGGAAAACAATAAATAGAAAATAATAAATTAAACGCATAAAAATAGTGGAAAAAAAATTCCCAACATTAGTAACATAATGGGGCCGAGAACGTACGGTTATTGATATAGTGATCTCTTTTCATTGTTACTGGCGAGCAACTGAAAGGAAATATATTTTGAATTAAATGAAACTGATAAGTCATTAAAAGCAAATACCGCATGAATACACAAATGAATAGATTTCATATTCTTGTTTGTTCCCAGAGTAAAAATGAAATGGAATAGATGGATGGATGGCAAATGAAAAATGTTCACTAAAAAGCTTTTATTCAAACTGAAATGTTTAGCTTTTCAATGAGAGATGAAAGATCGTGATTGCAAAAAGAAAAAGAAATATCGTCTCTTCATTGTTAGTTATAATTTACATAACACGACCAGAACCCTTCTCTTCCAATTATACGTACGCACAAGTATTCCTTTACTCTATGTCTGTGCAGGCATTTATATAAATTTAAATATTCACGTGAAAGCAAAATCAGACCAAGTACTGGTAAAGTGTCCAAATACAACCCTACCGACACTAAGCCTGCCAATCGAAAAAAAAAACTGAACTGACAAAAGAAAAGGAAACCGAAAAAATCGTGGAAAAAAAAACACGACTAAAAGACGAAAAAGAAACTCGCCAATAATCTAAAGTGCTCAATGCCTCTCCAAATGGAACAAGACAGAGCAGTTACGCTAACCAACAAAACAACACTAAGAGACAAGATCGAAATCATTTCTCCGAGTTTCAAGTAGTCAGATTGTAAGCAGTCATATTTATGCATGCGCGCAAATACACGCACATATACCGAGTGTAACAGCAAAATTGTCCAAATCGTGTAACAGTGTGGGATAATTGTCCATCGCACAATATGTTTAATATCTTTAAAAAAAAAACATTAAACTAATTAAGTTTCTTTTTCCCGGTTTTTACATAAGACGTTTAGCCATCAAGACATCATTTTTTTGTAATAATCACTGAAAAACCCTTTGAGTTATTCAGCTAGAAAGAGAGGAGGTTAAAATCGTTTTGTGTCAGACTCACTATGTCTTCCCAACTGAACAATGGTGAGACGTAAAAGATCATTCACGCCTTCCCTAATGGAATCAACATTCATACTCTGGCTTCCATTGAATAAGTTTTAAAAAAAAGAGAGAACAGTCGAGAGGAAAACTTGATCAGGAGGTCACAACAGGAAGAGTGATCATCATTTCAACTTAGAGCTAAAGAGATCCATTAGAAAGGATCCAACTAAACCCATAAGACGTTGTGTACGTGAGAGTTTCAGCTATGACAGTGTAAAGAGCAGTGAAAAGACTTGAAAATGAAATCGTCTGTGAAACGTGTGAGGCAAATTGTTAGCCCAGGACAAAAAGATAGAAGATTGGAGAGGGTGTAGAACATCTTGAATAAGATGGTAAAGGATTCTGGAATAATATATATATATATATATATATATATATATATATATATATATATTAGTATTATATTTACATTCTTCTTGAGCTATGATTAATTAATGATGAACGTGTCATTTTTCTATGATCGATTTCATCACGATACTTCTATTAAGATTACAGAGTAATGACACATTCTTATTGCTCAAAGCAGAGTCCAATAGTTTTATAAAAACCACGGAGAATTCCAGTACGATATCTTTAATCATTTCTAAGATACAAAAGTTCATAGCATAATTTAACAAGTTTTACATAATTTGGACAATTTTGCAGTTACACCCGGTACACACACACACACACACATATATATATATATATATATATATATATATATATATATATATATATATATATATATATATATATATAACACAAAAGGAATTATTGGTAAAGCATAAAATCCAACTAACAAAACAACATAAAGAGACGTGGTTCATCTTATTACACAGAGTTTCTCTAAAGGCGACTGTCAGTCAAACAGAAACCTTATTCCTTTGGGTAGTGTATATATGTATATATCTTGAGTCACGAGTGGGGAGCTTCTGTACAAGTATGTGGGCTTCTCTGTCGCGGAACGTTGTTCACCAAAATCAAGTTATACCGAATGGCCTCGTTAAATTCCGCTGGGCGAGCCACGTGTCCAGAGTACTGAACTCCTACGTACCTGGATAACTCGCAAGTGGCAAGGGTCTACGCGGAAGCCCAAAACAACGCTTCCAGGATCAGCTGAAGGCAACGCTGACACAGGCCAACATCCATCCGGAGATCTGAGAAACTGTTACTGCAAATCGACGTTTCTGTCGCTGGACCATCTGACTGGTGAGTGAAATTTCAAAGTCCAACCGTCAACATGAAGAATATCTGCGACGTCCTCTCAGGAGGCCCCGACTCACCCATACACGTCCCGCCAACCACACTCCTCTCTAACTCCTGGTCGCGTCTCTTCAGGAGTAGGCTAGGCCTTCTCAGACGGGAGAAAGGGAATAAGGGGTGCGGAGGACTATCCCAGTATTCTCAATTATCAAAGTTCGAATTGTGGTTTTCACAGACCGGTCGCGAACTAAGACTAAAAAATATCTGGTCTGCTCTACTATTTAACCCATAACTGGGGTGAGAAGCGATGGATGCATATTTTTCCGAAGTTTATTTCAATGAAAATAGATATAACAAATTGAACCGTAATTCGAAATCAGTTTTCGGGTTTCTCTTTCTTATCTGATAGCCAGCCCATCTCCATCATCGAGATTAAGGGCATCACTTTTAATACAGTCGATAGAGAATTTGAAAAATGTCAACTGTTTGGTTTATGAATTCCAGCCGTAAAAATTAATATGGCGGATGTAAAATAAACCGGTATAATTTCTATTCTTTTCGGGAGCTGTTCATCACCCTTTTTGTTTACATTCATGCCTCACAATAGACTGATTTAAATAATAGTATTTAATTTTTTCTTGTTAGGAATAAATGTACGCCTGGCGAGTTTGAATAATTTAAGATAACAATTCCATCTTTCAATTACCATTGATAATTTCTGTTTAAATTGAAAAACTATAAAATCTATTTTCCTGTAAAAGTTGGAAAAAGACTATATTGTAAATATTTATGTAAATATTTATGTATATAAGTAATTGATTAGATACGAGAGAGAGACAGAGAGTGAAAGAGAGAGAGAGAGTGAGAGAGTGAGAGAAAGTGACGTAGAAAGAGAAAAGAATAGATAGAGCAAGAAAGAAAAAGCGAGAAAATAAGAGAAAACGAGCGAGGGGGTACTTTCAGGATGTGAGTGGTCTTCTGTATTTGTTACGCTAAACAATTTTTGACTATTCAAAATGTCCACTAATATATATATTTAATAATTTAATCCTATCAAAGCGATAATGGCACTAAGACGGAACGGGCTATTGCAGATGAAAGCAACCTGAAACCCAATCTTAAACTGGAAACAAGGAATAAATCCCTACACCCGTTTAATAGACAGGGCTATGTGAGTGTGTGTTTGTATTTACGGGTCAGTGTCTTCCCAGTCTAAGTTAATTAAATATGTTTCAATTTTATTTAATTTTTAATTTCTTTTTGAATTTGTAGGTCTGATAAATTGGATCGTGATTACGATTCTAATGTAATAAATTATAACCATGGAATATTAATGTTTGAGCCTTTTATATTATATTATATTATTTGATATATATATATATATATATATATATATATATATATATATATATATATATATATATAGGTACCTCCACGAAATGTAAACAAAAAGAGCATAGCATGATGAAAAAGACGGGTGGTCCAATTAAAAAAAAAACAAAAAAAAACATGATTTGCTTTCTTCAAAGCCTTCTGCTTTTAACTATTGTAATCACTAAACACGACGCGAGCGAATTTCTAGAGTTTTCTTAAAATTAGTTATGGGGGGGGGTAATAAATATAAAAGAAGCTATTTCTGCAATGACTTTAATAAAAAAAAAACAAATTTATAATAATTTCGATCATCTGTGAATACTTTCTGAAAGTTTCATTAACATCCGACAATTATATTTATTTTTGCAAGATTTCCCAAAATAATGGGTGTTATACAAAAAGAAAAACGTGCTAAAAATTGTAAATATTCTTCTCTTGCTGAAAGATTTTTTTTTACTCCTGTGGCAGTGGAGACTTCAGGGGTTATTGGCTCTCGTTCGATGGCGTTCCTTCGGAGGATTGGCGCGATTGCGCCTCGATTAAGGAACGAGCCTCGCGAAACGGAGTGGCTCTTGCAGCGTGTCCCACTGGCGACGGTTCGAGGTAATGCTTTCTTCATCATAGCGGCTGGCAGAGGATAGAAAAAAATTGTTTATAGTTACGTTGTTCTGGAATTGTCATCATTGGTCGACTGAACTTGCTTTGTTTCAATGACTTTTGTTTTGTTAATATTAATCACTTTTACGGTGATACAAAGATAAACAATGTTTTTTTAATCAACATTTAGAATGTTCTAAAAAGAAGGAATTTTTTTTTTTAATAATGAAAAAAAACTTTGATCTTTCCTCTTCATGATAACATGAGAATTTAGACGATATCATTTTGTTTTAGTCAAGTTTGGTGTCTTTTTCATCATGCTATGCGATTTTTTTAGCGATTTCGTGGAGGTACCTATATATATATATATGTGTGTGTGTGTGTGTGTGTGTGTGTGTGTGTGTGTGTGTGTGTGTCTGTGTCTGTGTCTGTGTGTCTGTGTGTCTGTGTATTAAGAGAGAGAATGAGAGCGAGAGAGAAAGAAGGCGATAAAGTTTTAGAAACCGTAACGAAATGGAGAATGAAGAGTCAGATTAGAAGAATAGGTAAATGTGTTTGTTGTTGGTAAGTCCGACTTTCCTGATGGAAAACTAAATTACTTGACCGTTGTTCGCCGTGGTATTTGCAGGATATTATGTTCGGGCACAGAGAAGAGATCTCCGACAATGAGAGTGGGGTATTGTGGGTAGAATCAGTTGTGAGGCATATAAATCTGAGAATCACTGACGCAACTGCAAAAGAAATATCGATGAATATTTATAATAACCGATAAATAAGTATCCTCATTATTTAAAGATATTATCGATAATAACTGGCAGCAAATGTGCCTGCTTATTTAGAACGTTAGATATCATGGCTCTCCACATTTTCCTATGATCGTTAGTATGCATTAGGTGTTATTTTAATATAATTGCAGTGACTCGTAGACATTAGATCAGATGTCATAATGTTATAGTGGAAGACACCTTGTCTAGATAATAGACTCTCCCACCTATTATAAGTAGGAGTCAGTAGGTAGTCGAGGAGGAGTAAGTTATCAGCGACCACAACTCGATTACTCTGCGTAACATTTTATTACAAGTTCCTAACGTTTCTGTACGTTTACCCCATTTAGGACGCATTTAGTCCGACTACAAGTTCTATTGTAGAAATCACAACACATAATTACTCTTATTTATCAATTAGAAATTGATAGTATTATATATGGCATGTCCACCAAGAGACCAATTACATTAGTAAAACAATTTCTTTCAAAGTTCTTCTATGCATCGTATCTCTTCAAGCCTTTGGTGG